>VYZW01046986.1:64347-74969 GCA_013401315.1 Balaeniceps rex
CATCTACAGATCACTAGTGGTTACAGCTGCTCTCACCATGGGCAAAGTTCAGACCAGAACCCAGGAGCAAAAAAAGTTAGAGCCCCACAGTTAGGAACAACTACCCCCAGAGGCAACACCATCACCTCCTAATGACAGGTAACTTCAGCAGGTCCCAGGGTAGTCAAGTTCAACAGCAACAGGGTTACATATACATTCGGATTCCAATGAAGTGTGAAGTAGGGAATGGAAACTTGGCATCCTCTTTAGAACGGAAAAGCAGCTATGATAAATCTTTGCCTTCCTCTTGAAGAGGCACATGGCCCTTCAGGCTTTTTTTAACACAGTGATGAAGAGTGATAAAGTGTGACTTTGTACCTGGAAAGAGATTATGCCAACTCCCAAGGGAAAACCAATGCTGGCATATGGGAAAAGGCAACCTGTTATACCACACAGCAAGTAGAAAGCTGGTCTCTGCGCATTCTGCTTCAAAACCCATACCTCAAATGCCTGGTGGTTACTGGAGAAAGGAAATGCTCAGGCAATTCACAGTCAACTTACCTGATTTTGATTCATACTCTCATAAGCAAACAAATGTAGAGTTGATGATTTCGGTTGTATTTAAAAAACATTACATGTATTGAAAAATTAGATAGCTGATCAATGAGCTATCTAACACAGAGTTACTGCTTGTGTGGCAGAAGCCTTCACAAGACCCATCAGGGACTGAGATATCTATCACTGGACTACTTCCCAGAAGACAGACTTCACCAAGACAGGCAGACAGCTATATTGCAACACACGGCACCACCTCAGACGGCCAAAAAATGAATTCTGGCTGATAAAAGATAAATCTGAGAGAGAAACTAGCTTCCCGGGCCTTTCATCTAATCACCTCACATTAATAGAAAAATCAATGAGCAGGGCTTACCATGAGGAAGCCAACACTGATATTCTTTCATACTTTAACTTTTGTCTCTCATATTTAAGGCAACATACACTGTTTTGAATCTGAATGAAAATAGGAGTCATGTAAATATTTTCTTCTACAAAGCACAGACTTATCGAGATGTCACATTTTGTTCTAACTCTAATAGTTAATCTGTACGGGTACATACAGCCCTTGGATTTTTCCTAGGAGTCTTAAGACATTTAACAGAAGTGAACCAACTTCTTATAACTGTTCATTAATTGAGTACAAGTGCACGAGGAATCTCTGACATGGCTAACCCTATTGACCTTCACTCTGGGACCATCTGGGGCAGAAAACTGTGAGCGAACTTCTAAGCTCTGACCTCAGCATCATGCCAGGTCTCATGAGGAAGCATTAAAATTGGTTACATGGCATGCATCTTTAAAAAAAGAAAAGGGAATTCTGGTTTAAGCAGCAAGGTCTATGCCGGGACGTCTGCTGGAGTAAAAACATTACAGAAATTCAGCATGAGCTGACAACAAACTGAAAGAAATGTTACCCAGCCCTCAGACAAAGGTTTATATAGAACTAGCTGTTTTCTCAAATCATGTTCCCTGAGGCAGGGATGACGCATCCATTCCTGAAGGATCATTGACTTCAATGCTGTAGACACCGAAATTGTGGTAAAATCTTTCCGGGGGTAAACGTGGTGACTCTTCAGTGGGATCACACTAGTCGATCAAGAAACTGCACAACTAGTTGCCCACCTGGCCACAAAGAGTTTCACCACTTTCTGTTCTATAACTTCTCATACCTAATATTAGCTATTAAGAGTTATTGAGGAAATATGATCTGTGGTGTCATTGATATGTCGTTCCCAACACACACTTGCATATTTTCCTTTTGTATATCAGCTCTCTTGGGAAGGTGTCTCGGCTAGAACAGCCAGTTGAATACTCTGCTTCTGCTGAATGTGTGAATAGCACAGCACTTCTATGTGGCAAAAGTAAATGCAGGTATGAAAGACACTGCCACGTTCATATTCTAGCTTATGCCAAGACACTGTTTGAAATTTTCTGATTACAGTTGCAATGTATTAGGGATCTATATCTGAAGTTTGCTGCCATGAAAAATGAAGACATAATAATGGCATCATAATAATGGCTTAGTGGCAATAAATTGTGAATTTGGAAACTACAGTAGAAAAGCAAATTGCATAAATAAAAGAAACAGGTGGGTTTTAAATTACTGGTTTTCAACTACCAGAGCAAGCCATTCATGTTAAATGCAGTACCAACTTGTGCACCAAACAAGAACTCTAGTCCGAATTCATTTTCAGCTCTCCTTCAAATGCACCTTTCTATTCTCTTTACCCACTTTTGTCTTTTATCACACACCATGAACTGCAGTTCTACGTTTTGAGGGGATGATTTTAGTTGAAACTCCGTTCTCTGTTTATAGACCTTAATGACATCTGGCTCCTTTATTGGTAACTCTGCTCTGATGATGAAAGTCCTAGAGCTCTGGAGAGTAACTCAGAAGCCAAACAAAACATTATCATTTACATCTAAAGTATTGGTCACCTTCAACAAACTAGTTAGAGAACACTTAGTGAAGAAACCTGCACACTATATTTGCTTTTTATAGGTAAAATACATTGCCAAAAAGGTCCTTCAATAGAATTATCTAATATATCAGAAACCGGAATTTTGTGACTTTTTGCAATCATTCCCATGAAACTGCGATATACAAAGAACTGCTTATTATGTGCTCTGTATTTTTGCTTTAGAGCCTGATTACTAATGTAATATAGGAAGAAACATCAATTATTCAACTTGAAAGGTGATCTTTAAATTCATTTTACTTTTAAAATAGTAAAAGAATTATAAACTAACCTATGAAATTAACTTTTTATTCTTGCAGTATGTTAATTGAGAAATTAGACAGAAATAACAGTTTCTCAAGATACAAATATCCAATACATGCTGGTTTTATTTTTTTCTCATTTAAAAGAACAAAATAAAGACTTCACTTCTACAAGAATACTGTTAAGTTATAATTCATGTTCATTAAAAAATGAACCCTTGTTTGCATTTTTACATTAATTTTGATTATCAAAAACATTAAGACTTTATGTTACTTCTTATCCTGTTGACTTCCTAATTCCCTGGGCAGTGTAAATGGCTACTTTCACTTTCGCCTTTACTCAGTTTCATTTTTTGGTTGTTCTCCCTAGACAATAACTTCTTGCTCTGCTGAGGCTGCAAACCATATATTAGAGTATTTCAATGGCAAGCTTGCTACCACTCGAAAAAATATCCAATACATCACAATTTCAATATATTCTTCTACTTGGTAAAGTATTTTAATGAATCTACTCTCTTATATTGTTTGAATACTTTCTTTAAAATAATTGTATCTACCAGCTTAATCCATATCACAATTTACCTGTAAAAGCAATTCTTACTGAAAGCTTCTCTTAGAAAAAGAATGGACCTTTACATCAAGCCTGTTTCTCCTAGATGGTGAGGATACCCAAATTAGTTCCAAAAGCATAGTTTACATGGATGATGACAAAAAAGCACACGTGTAAAATACACTATATGACATCACAATTGTGCCAATAGGTGAAAAATTCAAAATTCCCTACAGGCATACAAAGCAGATTTGGTACAATGCTCAGAGATGTGCTGAGCTCCCAGAAGAGAAAAATGTGACCAAACATTTCAGAAGCAAGAAGATGAACATGTAACACAATATCCACATCTGCTATAGTCCAAATACAGCAATCAAATTCATAGGAAAATATATGCCCTAGTAAAAAGCAAAAAAGGGAAAAACTTGGGCTTAAACTGTGACATAACCATTTCAACATTGTTGTGTACTCTGTTTCATTAGGTCTGTCAAGAAATCCAGATGGTCCAGGCCAACAAACAGGAGTCCCAAACCAAAACACACACATCAAATCACAGCACCACGTTTCCTCAAAATAGTTTGGAAAATCAGCACAGCTTACTTGAGTATTCAACCAACCAACTTTTTCTACTTTAAGTTCTGAGTAGATGAAGCATGGGCTGACACGTAAAACTTGCTGTCTTATGGCCAACAGCCAAATATGTAGTCATTTGATCTGAATACACACACGGCTATTGATTGAACGTACATGTTAAACATGCATACATTTAAATTAAATAGAAATAAAACGATTGCAAACAGGTTTTTTGGGTGGCAGAAGGTGTTTTTTAAATAGGGTAACCATTCAAGATGCTATAAAAATATAATTAAGGAGTTGAATCTCACTGTTTGTCAGAAAACAAAAGCAACAATAAGCACATCTATAATAATAGATAACAGATGAGGAACTCGAAGAGTCACATATTTTCTAATACACTGCACAATTTCTAATGAAATACTAGATGCGATCAATTTGCAGAGAGTGAATGACACAATGATAATGAATTATAAAACTTTATTGGCATGTTAAAAGTAAGTTTGTCAAGTATATTTTTTGTAAATATAGATTGTCCAAACTGTTATGGTTGTACTTGGGAATAAAAACAATGATTGTCTGTTATTTACAAGAAATATAAAACGGTTTCAGCATGAAGAATTAGAGGGGGGAGAGAGAGAGAAAACACAGCTTGCTGATGGATTACAGCAAACTTTTCTTACCATGTGATGTTATGGTATGGTAGGAGGCATTTTTGTGCTATCATTTAAAATATTACTTTTTTCAACATGTGAAAAATAGATTTTAGTGAAGAATGCTTAAGCTCTATATTTTGATACCAAGAAATTACTCTCTTCCTGTTTTTAAGTTGAACCTGAAATCTAAGAAAGACCAAGCAACACAGGGCTCTGAATGGCAGTGGAAGACATTTCAGATGTATTTGCCAAAGATGCTGGTCTCGTGTTTGTGGAATGCCATGCAGCCCAATTCTGCCCTCACACCAGTAAAGCCAGTAATATCAATGAAATAGCTGTGTTAAAAAAAAAAAGATCTCAGGAAAAAATCAGGATTTCTTTTCCTGTTTTGCGGACATGCCTAAGGAGTGAGCCCTACACTGCTTACATCAAGGAAAAATCAAAGCCATCACAAGAAGGCCGTGACTTCACCCTCTACTTGCTTGAATATCAGATAGTTCCCTGAAATCCTATATGGTTGTTCTTGGCATTCCAGCTGAGGAACAAAGTTACAGCGAAAATGTGTATGCGATGAGGGGAGTTTCCTCCTATATTAAGACATAATCTGCTTAGTAATACTGCTGTGAGTTGCCGCTTCTAGGGACTATGGGGGAATTGCCCTCTTCAAAATGAAAGCAGTTTGGCTCTACACTGCTCCAGGCCAGGACACATGTGCTTATCCACCACGCTCCTTGCAGCTGCAAAAATATAGCTAATCATGGAAGGATGCTATTAAAATTAGAAGGATATGGCATATCCATATCAAAACAATACATGCTCTTATGTGGGGTCTGTCAATCTATTTTTTTTTGATGAAAATAAGTTAACCAGTTAACCTTGAGGTTTGATTAAAAGACAGTAAGATCTTCTACAAGTTCGATCATGCAGTGTACATGCTTGTGGAACTAAACAGCTATATTTATTTCCAATTAATGCATCATTTTCTATTTTCATAGCAGATTTAATTTGTATGTACAAAAGAAAAACAGAACAAATGGAAGCCAGCTTCAAAATTTTGGGGATACACATTCCCATGGAAGTGCAACAATGAAATGGGCTGTGAAATATGTGAAATACACAGTATCGATATTCTCTGTGCTCCCTATAATGCTGTATTTATATACTTCCAACCATCCACGAACTCTTGCTGTGGAGATCAGATGACAAAACCTGGCACAACATGGGGCCTACATTATAATCTGGAATACTTTATGCCATCACATAATGACGGCAAAGCCCTTCAAAAGGATATTCAAAGACTCTGCACCTTTGTACCCTGTGGAGAAGAGAGCTTACTACAGCTCATGAAGGAGGATGTTGAGCTCTCTCAAGAAGAGAAGAGAAGGAAAGACAGAACCACTGAAAACTGGAAGGAAGAGAAGAACCCAGACAGAATGATGAGGAAGAAGAAGAAGAAGAAGAAGAAGAAGAAGAAGAAGAAGAAAATACTAAAAACCTTCAGGTAAGCTTCTGGGGTTTTCTTTTGAAATGAACATGAGCAAAATACTTAGCTGCCCAATCCATCAATAACTTTCAAATTATTTCAAATGTTAAATATGCAACTGGAAAAGGAGGGCTGAATTAAAAAATGTCAGAAAGGAAGCATTTTTTTATCTGTCTGATAATGGCTTCCAACTTTACAAACCATTTGCAAGTTTTCAGGCATTCAAACAGCTGCAAACAAAGTGCTGATGATTAATTGTCAGCTTATCATGGATGGCCGGGTGATGGGACTGAGAAACTGGATCTTTGTATCAATGCTGTTTTGTAAAGAGTCAGTAGGAAGTGTACCAGTCATTCTTACATGGCAAACTTCCATAAGTTGTTTAATCTTTGAAAAACTGTGCTTAGGGATAGGCTGCACCCTAGGAAAGAAATAGATTTCCATTGCTTCTGCTGGCAGTCAAAAAAGAAAGAGCAATTCCTGTGAGAACTATCTGAAGCAGAATTGTTTCCAACTAGCTGTCCACAGGTTTTCTTGGCACTGTCTGCTGCCCCCAAGGATCTTGCTTCCACCGAAATGACTGGTTTTCTTCACTGCTGCATGGGAGAGATCCAGCTGGTAGTCAAAGGCAGTGGAAAGGCTGGGGACTGCCTTGCACAGGTTAGGGTACTCAGACACACACATATTGCCCTGCAAATGTGTCACTGCAGCCTCCATCTGCGCTGGCAGTGAGCTCCCATGACTCCCATCAGAAAAAGACATGGTCCCCAAACACCTTTCTGTAGGAACAGCCCTCGTGACGGTCCCCAGCTTGCCCGGCACAGCAGGCAGCTGCAGCAAGCACAACACAGACCCCAGTCTCTGCCTGGGAACAATGCACTTGTTTGCAACATAAACCTGGCCACTGGTCAAACTTCTACTAAATTCAACATGAACAGGTTTATTTAACAGACCGGATGATACGCCTTGCCTCACACCAAAACACCCCCAGCAGTGCTTGCTCTCCAGTCCCCTGACTAATCGGCCCATCAAACTGCTCAACAGCTTATCTCAGTACTTCTCTGAGTATATTAAATGTCAATTTAAAGTAAATTCTAGTATAAATAAACCACTTCTAGCAGAACATTAGAAATATGCTTTTATTTTAGTTTCATGTCTGGCACAGTGAAAAAAAATAGCAACTCTGCCTTTAGACATTTCATAGCCTTTTTTATTGCTCAGTGAAACAATATAAAAGCTTTTTAATGTCAAATCCTGGATGTTCAGCAATTTTTACCATGTTAATGGTTCCTGCATGATTCTTAGTTTGAGTCTCACTTTATTTTAAGGAGGTCAAGAATTTGTAATTAACTGAGCCCTTTGTAAACCAACACCATTTGAGCAGATCAGAATCTCTACAGTTACAAGCAATGTCACTTACAATCAAGCTGAAAGACAGGAGCTAGTGGGTACTATAATTTCCATGTTAAAAGTTTAGCTCCCTTAGCTTTAAGAGGCTTTGTCCACATACTGAAAAGAAACAATTTTAGGAACATGTAGTCTTTTTCCATCAAGCATTAAACATCTGCATTAAGACATCATTAGTAACTAATCACATGCTGTAATCCATAAGGTTCTGTGAATATCCACATCAAGTAATAGTGCACTGAGTGGCTAATATAAAAGATATAGTACAAAATATGTAAGAAGGATATTCTACTATATATATATAAAAAAATATATATTTCACTGGTGCATAAATCAGTTGTGGTTTATTAAAGTTACCTCCATGATTACATAAAATCCAAAATACTGTGTCAGTACATGCTGAAATATTTGAAGGTCAAACCTACTCCTATACCATAAAGATGAACTGCAAAGTGCTACAAAATAAATTACAAAAAAAGTATGTAAAATCCCCAATCAATAACTGTGCACATTTATGCATATAAATATTATGAATCAGAAAGAACTACCTTTTAAAATTAAATATTTCAAAAATCAACTGCCAAATTCCAGCTCTGCAAGTTTGCCTTTTCCCTGCCAAAAGAAAAGGGTTCAGATTCTCACCTCATTTGTTTGGCAAGAAATTGTGAATACATAACTGAAATATGTTGACTTTGTCCCAGCAAAACTTAAGACTGGAATCTGGGCTACTGGGTCAAGCTCTGCTCATGATCCAACTCACATTTGATGTAACTCCACTGACTTTAGTTCAAATATTGCTGACCTAAGTGATTCTCCATTGATTTAGAATCAGCCCAATGGCAACAGATATTATTTCAACAGGAGGAGATATTCATGGGTAAGCAAGAAGTCTGAGAAGAAAATAATTAAAAGGAAGTTAAAAGAGAACCAGCAGGCAGAAAAGTTAGTATCTCTCCAAAATGAGACCATGTCCACATAGACTTAAGGAGGAAAAAAGGCAGACATTCCTAATATTGTTTCTGAGGAACAGCAGAACACTTGTTGACATCTAACTTCAAAGAGAAACTATGATGGATATCCTTAATTGCTGCCATCCCTCCCCAAATCACCACAGTATGTGGAGGGCGACAAAGATACCATGATTCCTAGGTCATCAGTAGACTTCCAGCTCTGCCCTCTTCTTTAATGTGGGTAGAAGAACACATCTTTGGGACAGATTTTGGAGAAGTGAAGAAAGCACTTTAGCGACTGCAACTCCCCTTCCCTAGCCATTGGCAAGAGAAAGGAAAGATCTCACTACACAGGCCTATAATAATGCAAATGTGGACATATTTCTTGACTAACAAGGATATTTCCAAAACTTGAGCACAGCAGGAACTTGGATGCGAGAGACTGAAGAGAACACAAGAAAAAAGCCAAAGGACTAAGAGTCTTAAAAGGCAAAAAGCAAGTAAGTATATGGAGATAGAACAAAAGAGTCAATCCGGTGTTGTAGAAAGAGAGGGATAGTGTATGCTGTAAAAGACTGCAGCAAAATAAAAGACAACATTGTTTCAATGGAAGAGTGAAAATGGCTGAAATTAAAAAGCAAAACCAATGAAAAGCAAATACATGAGAGACAAAACAATACCATCTCTTCTTTTTACTAAACGTAATTGTAAGGAACTAAAATCAACCTGTAGCTCAGAAATGTAATCAAAATGCATAGAAATGTAAGCATCTGTCTCAGTCTTTTGTCGCTAGTCTTTGTAGCTAACTCTCAGTCAAAAAAACAGAAACTTCATCTTTCTTGCAAAGATTCTCTAAATTGAAAAGATCAAATTATAAACTCAGGATTTGATAGCTAAATAGCATGAAGATTAATGTCTAGCACTGTATCTAAATGCAGTCCCTGCTCTTGCAAAATGCTTGTGCCTTCGCTTAGCTTTACTTGTTATAGTAAACTCTTCTCAGAAGAGAGTAGGCTCTCCTCTGAAGCATACTGAAGCATAGTCTGGATTATACTTCACAGTTAAATATGGACAGTTAAATAGGCCTGTAAGTATACAGTCTGAAGGACCAACTGTATAGTGTTATTCTTACTCTTGGCTTAGAATCAGCATTCCAGCCTACTAAAGATTTGTACACTTACCCAAACTTAGGGGCTATATCGAATAAGCACGACCTAACTGAATGTGTAAGCGATGGCACTGGTTCAATACCCAAACACACTAACGAATGGTGTTTCCACCTTTCTGTATACAGCTCATACTCTCCAACTTCCTGGTAAAGTCAGTGGAACCACGTAAATAAATAAAATTAGCAGGGCCAGCTCTGCAATTTACTGTTTTAGGATTTAAGGCCATATCCTGAAAATATACAAGAACTTAACTTTAAGGATGTGAACATTAGCATTAAAATCAATGAGTTTACACACACGCTCAAATTAAGCATTTGTAGAAGTTTTGCAGAGCCACTAATGCAATAAAATAAAAGCAACTTTGCAGTTCACCTTTGATAAATATTATTTATAAAAACAACATCTTTCCAGTTAAGTTCAAACAGAAGAAAAATTGACAGAGGAAACAACATAATGTAATTTCATCTCAATGTCATTTTGGAAGACACAATAGGAAAAAGTGTGATAGCTTATTTCTGGACTTTCTTGAGTTTTATAGCTGCCTCAGGGCTTGGCTTCACCCTGCTCTTGCAAAAACAGCTACTGATTTGAATGTACTTCTACAGTTCTCCAAACACAACCAACGTCTAAAAGAGAGGTCCAAGGGAGGTGGCACTTCACTGGGCAAGAACACTGTCCACTCCCTAGTGTGCAGCATACAGCTTCCACAAGCTCAACAGCCCCTCTCTCACCTTTTCCTTATTTCATTTACCCATCCAGTGGGATCTTATGAAATAAAACAAAACCTAAAAGAAACAAAATAAAATATGAGAAATCATGCTTTAAAAAAAAAAAATCAAAGAAAAATTAATACAAAAGTCCAAACACAAATGAATACTCAACAATCAAACACATAAACATAAAGTGCATTTAAAGCATACATAAAATGTTAAATAAAAACTGTACATGAATTTATGAAAATGACATTAGCTCTATCTTGTGGCCAACGATTTTATTCATTAATTAAAAATTTATAAGGCATGTTACTCATTTGTCTTTAACTTATCAAAATATTCATATTGAGCTGTAATGCAATA
>VYZW01046988.1:1800-25748 GCA_013401315.1 Balaeniceps rex
GGCTGCAGGGTGGCAGGGCTGCAGGGTGGCAGGGCTGCAGGATGGCCCAGCTGCATGACAGCATGGCTGCAGGATGGCATGGCTGCAGGACAGCATGGTGGCAGGGCTGCATGGCTGCAGGGCTGTATGGCTGCAGGATGGCAGGGCTGCAGGGTGGCAGGGCTGCCGTATAGCATGGCTGCATGACAGCATGGCTGAGGGCTGCACAGCTGCAGGGTGGCAGGGCTGCATGGTTGCAGGATGGCAGGGCTGCATGACAGCACGGCTGCAGGGCTGCAGCAGGACGGGGCTTTGTGCCCTCTCGTGGCTGGTGCTTGCAGGAGGCTGCGCCGGGGCTGCCTGGCCCGTCCTGCACAGTAGCTTTTCAACGAGAGGAAATAACTGTGCGAGCGCGACTGGAGATCCCTTCCAACTCGCAACGCGAAGGTTCCCCGGGAAAAACGAGGAGGAAAGATTACGACGAGGAAGTGAATCTGTTATCGGGAGCAGTTTGATAAATAAAAACGCATCCAAAATCTGCCGCGCGGCACTTGCCAGCTCTTGTTGGGTTTGCGTAAGCAATCAGAAATAGGAACTGTTTCACTCCGGGCGATAGCGGGTGGGAACCGCGCCAGCTCCCTGTTTGGGTTCGGGGAGGGGGGTGTTGTTGTTGGAAAATGCCAATTTGTCAAAATGGGAATGGTTGGCAAGAATTTTGACAAACTTCTGTCAAAACACAGCCAGAGAGGCTCGGGAAAGGCAGGCAGGGGAGCACAGCACAGCACAGCCACCCTCCTCATCCTCAGCGCAGGGGGATCCCTCGGGGGCGCAGGGCTGGGGCTGCCCGCGGCGAGCTGGTGCAGCGGTGCCTTTCGGCACTGCCAGCTCCCCACCCGTGCCGTGGGCGCTGCCGCATCTCAGCGCTTGCCGCTGCTCGGGCGCAGTCGGAGGAGCAGCGACGTTTTCTTTCTCACCTTCAAAATTGGGGAAGAAGGCTTAAAACGTGAGCACAGGGCTCGCTGCTGGGGCCAGGAGCCCAGCGGCGAGGAGGGGAAGCACCGAGCACCGTGGCTGTGCCCGAGGCTTCCCCAGCCCCGCGTTCGGATGAGCCGGCGGGTGGCCCTGCAGGAGGGTCCCCGGCTTCAGCCGAGACCCCACCGGACAAGGTTTGGCTCCGTGCGTTGCCGGCAGCTCAGGCGATTAAGGACAAGAAGCACTCAGGTGCAATTTTTTTAAGCAAAATTAGGACATTTTGTTTGAAAAAAAGGAGTTCTGCAACGAGCAGCTCTGATGTTCCCTGTCTCGGTGCCCTTGGCAGGCAGTGGCCGCCCTCATGTCTCCGTGGCTGCCCACGAGGGGCTGTGTGGGACGTGGGATGTGAACCCGGGCCAGCGGGGCCGGTGCCCAGTGCCTCTCTGATCCCCTGGCCGCATCATCCACCATGTCTTCCCCCTCCGTTCGCACATCTTCATCTGCGGCTCTGATAACGCAACCCACCGGAGAGCGCAGCCTTCCCAGAGTTTGATGGTCTGCCGCGCACCGGGCTGCCGGCGTCCGTCAGGGGACGGGGCTGCCTTCCCCGGGCAGGAGCAATGCCGCTGCGATGGGCGTTGATGTGTTTGCACCAAGGAGCCGAAGCCGGGCGGGCAGCGAGCAGCAGGGCACGGAGCCAGCGCAGCCAGCACGCCGGCCGTGCTTGCCCGCCCTTCCCGGTGCACGGCTGGGAAGAGCGCTGGGAGGATTTATCCTCACCCCCGAGAGCAGGGACAGGCACTGCCGTACCATGTACCCCGACACCTCAGCTTGCTCCCAAGGCTGGTGCACACCATGGGCCCTGCCCTGGGTCGCTGCACAAGCCCTGGCATCAGGGCTCTGCACCCTCGGGTGGCACCCACGGGCACCTCTGTGGCACAGCTGGTCCCCAGGGCCGCTCACAGCACGCAGGAGCCACCGGGCTGCTCTGGCAGAGGCAGATGAAAGTGTTTGGGGCTGTCACCGGCGTTATGGATGGGCTGCGAGCGCTGGCGGGGAGCGGCACGCAGACACTGCGGATGTGGAGGGAGCCTCCGCGTTTCCGACCCCTGATTGATGAGATGCAAGTGCCGGCCGTTTCACTTACTATATCACCGCTGCCTCAGCCCTCCGGCCGGGACGAGGGTGCTTTGAACCTCGGAGACAATTGTCTCCACTGAAGGATGAGAAGGGTCGTTTTTTCCCCCTGGGTTCCAGGAAAGAGCGAGCGGGTCCCCGGGAAGCCCCATGACCTGGCCGATGGTTTGGCAGCTCCCCAGGGACCAGGGGCTACAGCAGCCCGGGGACAGCCGGGGCACGGCGGCCGTGCGGAGGAAGATGCCAAAGGAGCTTTTGGTTGCTGCCAGGGGGAAGAGGTGGGACCCCTCCAAGCTGGCCCAGCGCTCCCATGGCAGCGATGCTGGCACTGGTGGGTGAGCAGCAAAAGGGGAAAATAAAGCAGCAGAGAGGCCTGAACCGGGCCGGTGCCAGCACTGCCGGGCTCACAGGAGGCACCAGGGAGCCATGAGCAGCACGCTCATCCCGTGCGGGATGCTCAGCAATTACGATGCTCCATCCATGCCAGATTTGCAGTTTGCCTCAGGGTCGCCTTCCGCTGGTGACAGCCCAGCCCGGCTGGGTGCGGGGGTCCCCACGCTGCCGGGGGCTGCTTGCCTGTGTGGTCCCCAGGGCTGGGACGGCTGCAGGCTGCCCTGCCCAGCTTGGCTGGGTCGGTGGTGACGACCGCCTGGGCATTGCGGCATCGAGGGGGTAAGCAGGGACCCCCGCGTGGCATGGGGGCACGTGGGGAAGCACCGCTCCGGGGGATGCATCCGGGTCCCGTGGTGCTGGCTGCTGTGCCTGGCCCCCCGCATCCCCGCAGGGAGGGCGCAGCTTCCCAGCCGGGCTGCAGATGCCCCCCGCCGCACTGGGGGCTGCGAGGCCGGGGGCTGGATCCTGCCGTGGCAGATCTTGCGGCAGAGCATCGGTTGGAAATGTCCGGCGACCGTCTCAAAGGGCCGTGTGTCTGCGCAGTGGCGAGAGCCCGATGCCAGACGTGGTTGCGCACGTACGCATGGTTTGAATTGGGGTTTTTTTGGGGGGGAAGGGGTTCCTCCAGCCAGGTGCATTGGCTGTCCTCTCCGAATGCAGGGCTGTACCTGCCAGCGTCCCTCGGGCTGGCTCAGCCTAGAGGGAGGAGGCACTGGGGCAGAGCAGGCTCCCAGGGCAGCCATCCCCAAAACTCCCCGTGCCCCATCCTGAGGCTCCCCCGGGGTTAGCCAGCCCCGCCGCGGGCTGAAATCCTGGTCCCAAAGCGGGTGAGGTCCACACCTGATCCGGGACAGCCAAGCGGCAAGCCCCACTGGGGGCCAAACAGAGCGATATCAGCACAGCACCATGTGAGCTCGATGCTCCCCTTTGTCCGTCCTCTCCCCCACCCCAAAACCAGCGGGTCCGGGCAGGATGGGACCCCGGATAACCAGCCAGAGCATCCCGACTGGCCACCCCAGCACCACGACCCAGCCTCTCCTCCAGAGCCCTCCCCTCTGCCCGCCGTGGCAGGCAGGCAGGCAGGCAGGAGCCTCAGCGTGGGTGCTCTGCGATTTCCCAAAGTTTATTATTACAAAGAAAGAAAGAAAAGGGCTCAAGGGATCAGTGGGGATGAAAAATGCTTTAGAAACACGGGAGATCATTTAACAGGTCACCTCCACAGCGGAGTTTGCCAAGCTGATAAAGGCAAGCAAACTTATTAAGGCGCGCACAGCTTGATTTGAAACGGCTGCTCCCAAACAGCCAATTACTCCGGGCTGTTCCAATCCAATTAGGAAGGCTGTTTCCCTGATTACGGCGGTGTGTTTTACAAATACAGCACAACTCCTCGGGTTCAAAGAGCAATCCATAAAAGGCAGCTCGGTAAGAGGCAAGCCAGCGCCCGCAGCCATGGGAGGCAAACGCCGTCCCCGTCCCCGGGGATGCAGGTGTCCCTGTCCCCAGGGATGCGGGTACCCCAGGGGATGGGATGCCTGAGCCCCAGGCACGGTGATGCTCGCTGGAAGAGCGGCCCGGTGACTGTCCCTAAAGCAGCACAGCCCCACCAGCCAAGGGGACAGGATCTGTGAGCTGTGGTCCCCACCAGGAGCTGGGGCCCCGGGGTCATCTGGATAGGGGATGCCAGCGGGGTCCCTGTCAGTGCTACCCCACTGTGGTCCCCTCCAGGGTCTCAGCAAAGGCCACCCCTTGTCACTCAGCTCGGCTGGTCTGTGACCTTGGCAAGCCTTTCCCCAGAGACCTGGCAAGCTTTCAGGTTTACCCACTGGCTACTGGGGAAAAAAAAAACAACAAAACATCCTCAATATAATGTTGCAGGGTGATTTGCCCTGATCCTGCGGGTGGGGAGAGGCAGGAAACCCAGACGGGACCATCGGGGCTTTGCCCGAGCTCGCCAAGGCCAGCTGAGCTGGGATGGATACGAGCACGACGGAGGAGGAACGAATCGTGTCTCCCACTAATTGGGATCACGGGCGCCGCGGTGCAGCAGACAGAGCCGATCCCCTCCGGACCCGGGGGGTTCCCATCACCCGGGGCAAAGGAGACACCAACAAACTCATCACCACGCTCACAGGGGACGACGAATTAACCCGCAAACTCCGTCCTCGGTCCAAGAGGCTGAGCGGGGCTGGGGGGGGGGCAGGATGGGCCAGGGCTGGGGCTGAGCGGCGGCTCCAGCGCCTTCGCAGCCGTCCAAACCCTCACCGCAACCGCTCCAACGGGTTCGCTTCAAACTGCTGGCGTGCGGCCACCTCTGGGGTGTAGCACAGCCCCTGTTATTAAAATGTGTGACAGCAGCTCAAGATGGAAAGTGAAGTTGTACATTCTCCATCTGAAACTCCGAGAGGAATTTCAAGCAGGGGAATGCAATTTCCAGCCTGGAGGAGAGCCAGCAGCACCAGGGCGAGATTTTTCTTAATATGGTTTTGCAAAACTTGAACACAGAAAATTGCCCGTAGCTATAGCAATACCAGCGAGCTGGAGACAGCCCTAGGGAGGAGGCGAAGCATTTGCACAACAGAAACACCCACCGACTCCAACCAGCCTGCTGTCCCGGGCCACCGCCGGGACGTTCCGGGCCACCTTCCTCTGGGATTTGGGCGCTGAGCCACGCAGAGGCTGCGTGGACCAGGGCAAAGCCGCTCTCCTTCCCGTCTTGGGAAGGGAGCAGCATCCCGGGAGCGAGGGTTTCGGCAGGGGAAGCAATGCCCCCAGCATCGGGCGCTGGCTGCAGCCTTGCAAAACTCCCCGCGGGACGGCAGGACGTGGCTGCACAGCACGACGCACCTTCCCGCCGCGGCGCAGGCGGCCGAACAGCCACACGGCATTGCGCAGAAGGCAGCACCAAAGGGAGGACGTGGCTTTTCCCAGACCCTCGGCGCTCGCAGGTCTCTGCTCCCTCCGTCAGCCCGGGAGGGATGCGGGTTCAACAGCTCCGCCTTATCCTCCTCACGGAGTTTTGGGGTCCCAGCGGGGCGGCAGCCTCCCCAGGCAGGGGACCCCCAGCCGCCCCGCTGCCCTTTGCCTCCACGCCAGCCCCGGGAGCACTGCCTGCTCGCGGCCCCGCAGACGTGGCTGGCTCCTGGCCAGCTGGAGTTACAAAGGGAGCCTTCCCCGTATTTCTGCTTTTGATTTAAATAATCCCAATAAGGGGATAAAGCAGCCAAAACCCACTGATTTTTTTTTTAAAGCTTCAATTTAAAAAATAATATACATGAAATGTGCGATTTTTATTAGAGCAGGCAGAGCTGCAGAGTATCAGCCACAGCCCTCTGCTAACCAAACCTCCGTCGCCGGGACACCGGCTATTAACTGTGCCCTGTGAGCGCTCAGACACCCTCCGCACAGCGTCCCAGCTCGGCCCCGGCCCCGCTTTCCTCCTCATTTCCCAAGCAAACACGAACTCGGGGCTGGCTGCAATTACTCCTTATCGGTGCCCTCCTGGGCAAAGACGCAAGAGCGACAACAGTTTCGCATCATCCTGGGAGCGAACAATTACAGGGACGGGGAGGAGGCACAAAAGCAAAGGTGCTTTTTTTTTGTGCGTGTGTTTAATTTGCTGTTACCCAGTGTCTGGTCACACAGGTCTGTGGAAGCAGAGGGATTCCTTTATCCTGTTTAGATGTGCGGGGTGCCGAGGCCGTTTCCAGCTGAGAAAGTCCCCTCTTGAAGAAGCCAGGCAATGCCACGCAGCCGGACAACGAAACATCGCTGCTTGCAGGTGGCCGATGGCTGCAGCCGAAGCTGATGGCGCGGAGCCCGTCCGGCTGCAGCCTGCCGATAGAGCGGGACTCAGCACGATGCCCGGCGCCCTGATGGGTGTTTCAGGGGATCTGCACCCCAAAAAGCCTGGGGACGAGGTGGGTTCAGTGCTGTGGAGGTGGCAAAGTCCCTGGGGGTTTACCGGAGCCACGACCCAAGGGCGATCCAGCGGCACCTCTGCCTTTCTTGGGCAGGGAGGGAACAAGGTCCCAGGTCCCACCATCAGCTCCCGACACCCCGCACATCCCCTGCAGTTATTTCTGCCTGTCTGCTACATCAATCCGCACAACGAGCGGTTGCCTGACTGGCCAGGGGTATCTTGACAACTGCTTACCTGCTCTTTACAAGCTTAGTAACTCCACGGAACCATAATTATATGTTCATTGCTGATCTCATTTGGAGTTAATTACATGCCAAGTAGACGTATCTCTAACGTGCTTGGAAGCATCCCAGTAAAGGCAGAGCAGCCCATCAACGTGTACGTGAACGCCGGCACTCGTTCTGCCGGGTGTTTCACCACCCAGCGCTTATTTGCAGGACTAAATCAATAGTACCAGCCCATTTGGGACAGGGGGAGATGCGGCATCAGTTCAGCGCCGAGGGAGGAGGCAAACACGGGGGAACCTCTCCTGTCCACAGCGGGTGAGACCCGACCCACGGCAGCACCAGCACCGGGGTCAGCCCCAAACCCATCAGCTCTGGTAATAACGCGGCTAGGACAGGGCCAGTTCGGCAGATAAAATAGCATGGCATGCTGAAGGTCCTCATTTCTTTTTTTAAAATGCATCTGCAACAGGCTAGTAATAGGGTCACCGCGTGGTTTAATCCCACTTTTTTTAGCCTAAAAATGGCGCTGGCTCCATTTGGGTCGTGCCTCCGTTGCATTCCCCTCCCTGCTGTTGGGCTGGGGGCTGCCAGCAACGCCAAAGGCGCTGGGACAGCACTGGTGTGGCACTGGGGAGCCTGAAAGATGCACCAGCACCCCGCAAAATGACGGCGGCATGGGAGGGATGCCAGCCCCGAGCCCGCTCTCGCTGGCATCGCGGTGCTAAACCCACCGGAGAGCACCGGGAGGGCTGGAGCCCAGCCGAGCTCTCCAGCACGCCAGGCAGGCAGTGCCGGCTCCGTGCCGTAAGACAGGCACGGCGCGTCGCCTTGGAGGGCAGAGCTGGAGGATTATGTCCTAAACGCTCGCAAAAGCAGCCGGTAAGCGCGCAGAGCTGTTCCCAATCAAGCAGCCAGCCGGCGCAGCTGGGGCGCATCCTCGCTGCTTGCTTGCGGCGCGCTGGCTTCCCCCGAGTCGCAGCCGGCGAGCTCCGCGCCGCCGTGCCCAATCTCTGCGGGAGCCAGCTTTTTTCAAGCAAATCGGTTTACAAGTTTCCTCTTTTTTGGAAAAAAAAAGACCCAAAACCAACCCCAAACCAAAAGCCATTTGGGGGTAGGGGGTTGTTTTGCTTGTTTGCCTTTAAAAAATAATATCACCAGGTGCAGCCGGCCGCCTTTACAAGTCTACGAAGCTCCGGCATGCCCGCTGCTAATTCCATGCTCAGGTCGGGGGTAGCTCGCATTTGGCTCTGGTTCAGCCAAATCTTCAGTGGCCAAAGGGAGAGGAAGGTGTGGGATCGAGAACTGGAACATCTGGAGCGGAGCCGAGCAATAACGCAAAGTTTTAAAGAAAACCTCTCAAATGGGTGGAGGAGAAAAAGCGGAGCTCGAAGGGAGGCAGGCTCCCAAGCGTCCTTCTGTCACGCATTCGGTTGGGTTTTGGAAACAGGACAAAAAATGTGGTGTCGAAGGGGGAGGCAAAACCACTGGATTAAACCCTGGCCGGCTGCGCCCCCAGCAAAACCTGCTCCTGCGCTGTGGGCGACGCGGATCCCAGAGCTTAACGCAATAAAACCTGAATTTCAGAAGTTTTTCAGTAGCAGCAGAGGGATCAGACTGTGGCTTTGGGTCAGAATCCTGACCTTTAGCCCCCGCAAGATGGGGATGGTCCTGCTCCCTGGGCCACCCCGGAGCTCTCCCTGCATCCCGCGGTTGATGCTGGGCAGCGGGGCAGCGGCTGCAGGTGCCCCCAGCATCATCCAGGCTCCACTTCCCCAGCAGCCCTGACAACAATATTTAAGTCATATATAGGGGTAATGCATTTTCTTTGTCTGTTTTCATTGTCTGCTCCGGTCTTAATTCGGCAAAACCCCTACGACAGCAAAATATTGCACCATTAAGAACAGCTAATGAACGGATAATGAATCTGGTAATGAACATAACAAGCTAATACTCTCATCCCCCAAACGGTGGCATGCATGATGTGCGCTCATGAGTTACAGCTGCCGAAGTCAAAGCCCGAGCAGCCGTCAGGTCACGCCAGAGCCGCGCGTGCTGAGACCCTGCTTTCCGGGTGAAAAACACCCGCTTTCCGGCAAGGCCTTGGGTCTCACCCGGGAGCGAGGAGAGGCGAGTGGAAGGGAGCCGCAGGGAGCGCCGCTGCCTGCCGGGAGCTGCCGCCGGCGCGAGGGCAGGGTCCGGCCCCGGCTGCCGTGCCTCACCCAGCAGGCGAGGGCTGATCCCACTCGTCTCTCATCATCTGCGATGCACATGCTGAAGCAATCAGCGGGGAAAGGCTGGAAAGCCTCCAAAATGGGAGAGGGCGCAGGGTACGCTCGCGTTCCCACAGCCCCGGGGCTGCAATACCTCCCGCACCAATAAACTGCAGGTGCTGGGGGATTGCGAGCGCTTGCCCGCGCACTTCAATAGCGTTCGGATCCTGCCTGCCTGTACCCCGGCCCCTTCCCGGCTCGCACACGGCAGGGAAAAACATTGGGGGAAAAAGCCCCGTTTAGAGACAAAAGCCTCTCGGTGATGAGGATCCCCTTTCCCAGGGACAGTGGGCATCTGGTTCCTATAGCGCAGGCACCCACATGTGCTGCGTGACCCCGCGGGCCCCATCCCCTCCCCGAAAAGGCAGGTCAGCGTTCGCCGGCTCTGCGGGAAGGAGCCGGGGCTTTGTCTGGAGCCGGGCCGACGACAGGAGCTTTCAGGCAAATCACCGGGGCTCTGCCGTGTCTGGGAGAGATGGAGCCGGGACCGAAGCTGGCGGTAACCTGAGGCTCATCAGCCCAAGAGCTCCGCTCCACAGGGAGAGCCGCCCCGGGGCCAGCACCGCTCCACGTGGGCTCGTGGTACCCACCAGCATCCCATGCCTCAAAGCTTCATCCGAATATGTGGGTGCTTGAGCTCCGAGATTCTCCTGTCACTGCCCACACCACGGCCCCAAGCACACCCATGGGGGTCTGCTGCAGGGCAGAAGCCCCCAGCCCCGGTTCATCCACCCGGGACCCTCTCCCTGTTCCCCCCCTCCTGCCAAACACATCCCAACAGCACCAGCCCCTGCCCCCGTGTGAACTTCACGGATAAACCCCCGGAGCCCCACGGAGAAGGGGAGAGCCAACAGCCCTCACCGGAGGGAGCGCGGGACATCCCCACCAGCTCGCTGGGCTGCAGCACCCTCCCCGCCGCCACCGGCGCATGGTGATGTACGTCCCAGCCTGGGGTCTCACCCATCACCTGACCCAACTTCTGAGCGCAGACAAAAACAACAAGAGAGCCCACGAATCCAAAACGCTGGGAACGGGTTTTAGGATCGCGCCTTGGGGGTGAAACCCAGACAGACGCCCGTCCGTGCCGCACGTCCCTCCTGTGCCGCGGCTCAGGTCCTCGCTGCAGTACCGGGAGGGGACCGGAGCAGCCCGGCACGGGGGACCAGCGCGTTCTCCTGGCACCTTCTCATGCTGGGGGTCTTGCACAGCGATAGCCAGGCTTTTGCATCCCAGGCTGAGGCCGGAGAGCAGGACAGACGCCAGGCCAAGGGCAGCTGGGGGGGCTCAGACGCAGGGGCCGGCTGCCCGCAGCCCCCCAAACAGGGACGTGTCTGGGATGAGCCTGGTGGCTCTGCCCTGGCCGTGCCTCCCAGGGCACCCATCCCTGCATCCCCCTCCCTCATGTCATCCCCACCTTTAACCCTCGCAGCTCTCAGAGCTCCTTGGAGCATCCTCTGCCTCCCCGAAACAGCCAGGGCTGCCCGACAGGGTGCTGGGGGGCATTTCGGTGCTGGGAGCCTCGACAGTGCTCGCCCACCCCGTGCAACACCAGGCGCAGAGCCAGGACATGAGGCCAGGCCCCCCCAGCCCCTCTCCCGCTGCCCCCCGCAGCAGGACAAGCCCGCGGGACCCACCATCCCGGGGCTCATGTGAACGCCCCGTGGTCATTTTTAACCTCAGATCTTTGGCATTATTAATAATATACATGTGGGTCTCGCTTCCCCTATGGGATAACATCTGGGGGATATTCATCACGGCCACCGTGGGCTGCAGCCCCCCGCTCTCCCCGCGGAGCGGGATGGGTCACATCTGAGCACTGAGCCGCTTGATGTGGAGTCATTAGCATGCAGAGACTTCCAGCCCAATTACTTGACAGATGAAATCAAGATCCCTTGGCCTTATTGTTTACATCTGGAGCGCTGCATCCGCGCGCACACACACACACACACACTCCTCCTGCCTCCTCCTCCTCCTCCTCCCCAGCCTGGCTGCGGCTGCGCCAGCGTTGGCTTCATCTGGATGTCGTTTACCATGGCTTGGCGTATGGGAACGTATCGAACACACCATAATAAAATTAGCCCTACACGGCAGCGTTTATCCACGGCACCTTCAGAAAGGAAAGGATGCACCGCTTCCCGAGCATCTGTGGGGAGAGGGGCCTGCGGATTTGCCTCCCACGAGCGGCTCTCGCAGAAGGTTTGCTCTCCCGGCAGGCACGGAGAGAAGCCCCGTCGGATCGCACCACAACCTGTTTGCATTTCCAGTTTCGCAGCCAAGCCGCTGCTATTCTACCGACCAATTTTACACAAAGGAACAATTATGCTTCATTTCTACCCATTAACACGTTCGACAGCGTTGAGCTTGCTCTAAAAGGGGGGAAAAAAAAAAAGAAAAGTTGCACCAGAAATATTTGAGGTGCTGAAGTCAGCACGCAGGTGTCGGGGCTGACGCAGCGCCCGGCAGCCTGCCAGTGCCAGCCCAAGCAGAAAGCTCCTAATCCCAGCGATTACAACCCATAAACGCGGGCGTGGGGATGGGGCTCCCACCCCAGCACACCCCAGGCAGTGCCGGCCGCCGCAGCGGGTGGGTTTGGCTTTGCCGTGGAGCCTCTCCGGGAGCTGTTAATTAGGAGAGAGGAGGTTGATTCTCGCCATGTGTCTCCCACGGCGCTTTGCTCCTCTCGAGGAGCTGATGCTTCGCCGGGGGCTCTGCTCCGCTGCAGGATGGGAACGCCACGTCTCTCCGGAGGAAGCCCGGGGTCCTCCTGAGCCATCACCGGGGAAGCAGCAAGGGTTGGCCACAGGCAGAGAGCGGGGATGGCCCTGGCTGCTGCAGGGGCATCGTCTCCGTTTGGCATCATCCCTGGGGCAGAGGTGCGAGTCCCCCCGTGGTGGCTCGCCCGGCACGCAGGAGGGTGCCCAACGAGCCCCGTGGCCAGCACAGAGCCGCAGCGGAGACGAGGGGCTGCCTCGGAGGCAGGCACCAAGCAGCAGAAGGAATTCGGGTTTCTTTTTTCCCCCCCTGTAACCCATCTGTCCTTAATTTCTTTGGGGGTTTCACTCCAAATTCTTCAGATTCTACGGCAAATGCTTTGCAGTCCTCGGCTCAGCTCGCCTCGGCGGCTGCCTGCAACTGAAGCAGAGGGAAGGGAAAATACCAGCCCTGTAAATTCACCAACAGACAACCCAGGTCCAACCGGCATCACGGCAGAGGCAGTGGGAGCCTGTACCGGGGGCTGCGGCAGCCCATCGCTCCACGCAGCAGCAGGGGACACCAGATTTTGTGGCAGGGGACACCAGGCTGTGCACCAGCCCCGGTTCCAGCCCGTGTCCATCCGTCGCTACGTGCTGTGCTCCACACACGGACAGGGGGCTCAAGCTTTCGCCCATTTTTGCCGACACCCGGACCAAGCGGTGCCAGTCCTGCCCGGGTGGTGCCGGCACGGCCGCACTCTCGCCCTGCATCCCTTCCTGCAAACCGCAGCGCCGGGAGGCAGACGTCTGCCTTGCCAGAGCTCTGATGGGAGGTGTTTCCATTTGCTCTTATCGTTTGTAGCAACAAATCACTTGGTTTGCCCTAATTTTGCAATTACAAGATGGTAACTCCAGGCTACAAGCAAACGCAAATGCCTCCGGCTGGGGAGCAAAACAGTGGCACACACGCACCTGGCCCCGCACAGAGCAGCAGCGTGGTACAATGTACGCTGCAGTCGCTGCTAATTAGCCGCTAATTTTACAGACTTCTTTATGGCTTGCAGTCATTTAACCTTTCCCATGGGCTGGAGCCCTGCAGCCAGAGCTCTCCCGGTGGGCACCAGGACGGCTCTGCAGCGGCTCCCCGGGGAGAGCGGGGCGGCAGTGCCGGCAGCGGAGCAGGACCCCCGGCGCCAGCCACAGCCCCGTCCCCAGGATGCTGGGGACAGCCCGGGAAGCGTCAGGAGACACTCGCAGCCTGGCTGAGGCCGAGCTCGGGGTGCTCACAGCTCCCCTTGGGTGCTCACAGCTCCCCTTGGGTGCTGGGATCCAAACATCTCCCCCCCTGCTGTCACACGAAGCAGAAATTCAGATCCTGCACAATACTGGGTAAAAAATGCTCCTGCTCCAACAGCGACCCGCACAAGCCCACATACAGGTTCAATTTGGGCTGAGTTTTGGAGATTTAAGCGGTGCCTTGGCTTGACACAGGCCGTCTGCGGGAGCGCTTTCCCCCCCCAGAGCCTACGTCCGAGCCATGGGTGTGATAAGCATCAGGATACCGCGCTGGCCTCAAATGGAGAAATTAAACGAATACCTTGCATATTTTGGCGACTCACGCACGTGAGCAGCTGTAATTGAGGACACGATCCATCTCGCCCCTCAGCATGTATTGGCAAATTGCAGCCTTTCTTTATTTCCCCAAGTTTATTCTGCATCGAGGCAGGGGCACTGGTCTCGCCTTCGCCCCTCGCAGGGAGCCCAGCTCCCACCCAACCCCTCAGAAACAAGAAAGGCTCCAGGCTTGTCTTCGCCCGCCGTGCAAACACCCGTGCCGAGAACACCGGCACGCACGTGGGCAGCTGCCCCGGCTCCAGCCGGGTGTTTCGGCACATCTGTGCCGCCCGGTGCTCGGCAGAGCTGGGATGTGCCGCACCGGGGTCTGCAGCACGCCGAGCACCGCCGCGGGGAGCCCGGGTACGCAGGAATACGCAGCCACTGGGTTTTTCTTTTCCCCCTGCAAATACCGTACTTCCAGGCTAATTTGGAACAAGGCAGACAGCAAAAAAAAAAGCCTCAGCAAACTGCAGCCCCGTCCTGCCCACGTGGCATGGGGGTCCCAGCAGCGACCCAGCTTTGTGAGGAGCCTCCTTCGTCCCCAGGGGCTTGGGAACGTGTCCCGCGGGCAGGTCAGGCTGCACTGGCCACCACGCTCCGGAGGGAAACCCCTTCGCAAAGAGCCCGAGGGACCGCAGCAGCCTCCTTGCCATGGGAAACCCAGCCGAGAGCTGCAGCCCCCCCGCCCCCCGAATGCCTCCGGCTCCCCCGGCACCCCATCGCCACCCGCATGGGTCGCACCAGGGACGGGCACGAGCTCCGGTAACACAGTTTCCCTGCAAAGACCTGCTGGGGCTCACAGCTCTCTGGAAGACGCAGGCACCCACAAAGCAGGGTGTTCGTTAGGGGTTGTGGGTGTCTTTGGGGCAGGGGGTGCAGGAGCCCTGCTGAGCAGCACCCCCATGATGCACCCCCATGATCCACCACCCCGACCGGGGGCTCCACGCTGCGGCTCCCAGCCCGCAGCCAGCGTTTCACCCGGACATTCATTAGCATTTACACAACATCTATTTTTCAGTTTTTTAAATACACACTGAAGCGCCTAAGACGAGGATGCAGCTCAGGGCTGATGTTTAAGTCGGGTCTTGGGGCTTTGCTGTGTTCAGCTGAAGCATCCACTCACCGAACGGGGCCGTCAGGCGAAGGGTTTGCTCTTGCTGGCTCCAGCGACCTCCACCTGAAGGGTTTTGGGGCCACAGCATTGACAGAGACCCCCCCCCCCCCCAAGCCAGCTCTGCCCCAAACCGCAGCTCAGCTTATCCCAAGAGGGGCCAGGGCTGGCTGCTCCCTCCTTTAAGCCCTGCTCTGGGTGGTGCCCGAGCCCAGGTGGAGCCACCCAGCCCCATCTGCATCCCCAGACCCAGCCCTGCCCTGCGCTCCCCGCTGCACCGCCCGCTCGCCCATCAGCCGTGCAGGCAGGATCAGGCCCGCGGTGCCCAGCAGGGCCTCCCGGTGCCCCGTTTCGGCAGGGCGCTCAGCAGGCTCCCGCCTGGCTCCAGCACGGGTCCGTGCACCAGTGAGCAGGGCACGTCCTCAGCCGATGCATCCAACTCTGCAAAGCAACGGGGCAAGCAGGGCCGAGCTCTCCGTGCCCATCAGCCGGTGCCTCTGGGCTGGCAAGGGAAATATTTGCCCATTGCTCAATCCGAGGCTGCTTTTTAGCAGGTCATTAATTACAGCGAGATTTAAAAAGCCGGGAGGCGGACTCAGCCACACAGCCAGCGCCGTGGTGTGATGGGGCAACCCAGCCCAGCTCCGTGGGGGCTGCTGGTCTCCACCTCGCCTCGTGGATGAGCTGGAGGATGAGGAGGGTCAGATCCCCCGGGTACCGGCCAACCCGGGAGGTTCAAAAGCTCTTTGAGCACCGAACCCGCGATCCCAGGGTGCCTGTTTCCATCTGAGCACCGGCTGAGCCGGAGCAGCGCAGGCAGCCGGTCGCCGCTGGCGTCCCCCGCATCCCGCCGGAGCGACCGTGCCCGGTTGTTGCCATCCCTCTGCTGCGCGTGGGCCGGACGGGAAAAGCGGACAATCTCCAGGATTGCATCTTAGGAGCCATCAGTTAAATGAGCTATTTTAATTAAGCGCAATCTAAGTGATGCTGTAATGGCAGGAGAGATGATAGAGAACACTCCGCTTGGCCTAGCCGGCAGGGAAGGACGTATTTCATGAGCTTCATCAGCCTGTGACCCGTCACCGACCTCGCCCCGCGCACGTGCTCGTGCACGTTTGCACTCTCGCACCCAAAACCCCGCTCGCTTCGAGCCGGATTTCCCGGGAAAAGAGCAGGCACCCGATTGCTGCCCTGCTGTCCGGGATGGGCAGACGGAAAGCACCGCACTCGGGGTCAGCTCACCTGGACAACCGGCAGGGAGCTGTGCCGTGCGGTGTGCCGTGCCCCCACGCCTGGACGGACAGACGGATGGACACGGGACACGGCAGCACGTCCCGCCTGCCCTGAGCGTTCCCTGAGCATTGCGTCCCCATCGGAGCCTCGACGCTTCATCCGCAAGAGCCAGCAGCTTAAATTAATCTGAGATTAACTAGTTTGATCTCTCACTTGGAATTTTATGCCTGTGAGATTTTTTTTTTTTAAAAGCGCAGAGAAGTTAATTCCCAGCAGAGCCGTCGTGCTGCTGGCAGGCACAGCCACAGCCATAAAATACCAGCCCCGACTGAAGACGTCAGAGGGGAACAAAGATAGACTGTGATGCAGAAAAGATGCATGCGTTTCAAATAATCTCCGAAGAACGCAGCACAGCCCTGAAGACACATGTCCCCGGCGCTTCTCCCGAGCTGATCTTCTCCTCTTTAAATAGCCTGTACCTCTTATTCCCTCCCGGTGGCTTTCCAGTCATTATTTTGCTTCTAATAACGATGCAGTTCAAAACCATCATCTCCTCCAGGTCCCTCCGGGGAGCCCCTGCACGGGGTGCTCGGAAGCGGCCCCCGCACCGCTGCTGCGGAGCACCCGGAGCAAGAGCCCGCGGCCCCGGAGAAAATGTGGGGGTTTGCAGAAATTCTTGGCAATCCTCCTACAGCTTCCCCACTCCTGAAATTAAAGGATCGAGCTGCAGCAACCCCTCCATCTAAATTAAAACGAGCTATATTTACTGTTCCTGCTAATTGAATTATATTAACTCCGAGCGGGATGATAAGCAGAGCCGTCCCTTACAGTTCCTGCTCTTAATACGTTTAGCGTTCAGCCAAACGCACGCCGGCGTGTCGTCGTGTTCAAAGCCGAGGAATTTGGTCCTGGGCTGTTTTCATCCTGCCCTGACAAGGCTGGCCAGGAAAAGTCGGGGGTTTTTTGGGGAGTTGCGGTGCGGGAGCGCTGGCGTGTCCAGTGCAAACGCGGCGTTTGTTCCTCTGGCACCGGGGAGGCGAAACCTCGCCAGGGTGGTGATGGCAGCGCCGAGACGGGCTTGGGGTGATGCCGGTGCCATGTGGGCACCGAGCGGAGGGTGGTACCAGGGACAGGAGCGGCTTATCCCCCGGATCCATATCCCCCATCTCTGCAGGGCCACAGTAGGGCAGGATCCGGTCCCCGCGGCGCCGTCCCCATCCAGGTGGGTGCACAGCTGGGTGGGGAGGGACACAGCCGAGAGCTGGGGCAGCGAAGGGGTCCGGGCTGGGGCAGAGCACCCTGAGGCGGCAGGACAGAGGTATCATTGGAGAAGAAGAACATGCCATCGGCCCTGACGCCATCAAGATGAACTTAATTCGAAAAAGTCGGGCAGGAGGCTTCAATAAGAGCAAAAGACCCTGCCAAGAGTCACACGTCCTATATTGAAGTGCATAAAAGCTGGACATGTAAGACATGAAGAAAGCACTGTCAGGGGAGGCCAGTGCCAGCCAGCAAATATATAACAGTGGGAACATGAAATATTAATCACTGGTGCATAAAACAATAGGAAAAACCTGCCTTTTGAGGCAGCCATCAATCCTCACTCAGCAGGGAACATCAAGAGACGCTAATACCATACAGGTTCTGCTTAAATATTTGCCTTCCTTAATGCTCATGCAAGAAGCATTTGCTTTGAAGTTGAAAATAGACTGTAAATGGCTTTTGTGTGAGATGAAACATGATAAGACATGAAACCAGGAGGCTAAACTGTAGTTAATCACGGTGGTTTTACAAGCAACAAATCATTATTGTAGACAGTGAAGCGTTTCGCTTAAAAGCGCGCGCCACGAGGCTCGGCAGAGAGGAGAGCCCGGACGGGCATCACCTGCCACCGGTGGGTTTTCAGGTCGTGGACCATCGGGGTGGCCGCGGGAGCAGCCGCGGTGCTGGAGCGGTGCTGGCGCGGGGCTGGACCGATGCTGGCGTGGGGCTGGACCGATGCTGGCACATCCCGGAGCAGCTTTCCCCGGCGGGGCTTTTCCCAGGGACCACAGGGGCGATGCATTTTGGGGATGGTTCATCCAGCTCCATGCTGGGGCGTGGGGAGGGCAGGAGCACTGCAGGCATCCCTGCGCCAGCACTGCCGTTTCGGAGGCTGGCGCTGGCTCTGGCTGTGCCCACAGCGTGGGATGGGGTTTTGGCTGGGGGTGATTTGCCCCACCCTGGGCAACCTCTGGGATACCCATGCAGGGAAAGCCACCCCCGCAAACTTGGGATACACTTGGGCTGAGGATGGAGCCTGCAGCGGCCCCGGCTCTTCGGGCACAGGGAGGGCAGCACCGCAGTCAGCCCACGCCGCGTCCTGGCACAGCCGGCAGCCGAGCGCAGGAGCGTGCCTGCACCGCGGCACGCACAGCCGGCCCGGGACAGGTATCTCCCACATCAAAAATGAAAATCGTGATTGGAAGCGATGTGCACTTGGGAGCATGAGATAAGACCCCAAAGCAAGCACATAAGTATGACCGATTAACAAATAAACCCTCACTAATTGCCTTAAAAAGTCAGATCTTGACATTTGGGGAAGGAAAAAAAGGAAAGACTTAAATTTTCCTTGGGCTAAACATTTTTCTGGCGCGCTCAGACTCGCTCTGAATGTTTCCAGTCATTATCTCCCTAATTAACACACACCGCAAACCAAAAACAAATTTCCCCACCTCGTGGCTCTGGGAGGTTCAACCGGATTAAACAAACCTCAGGAACGAGGTCAGCGCCTGCCCCCCGCCCGGCGAGCGGCGTCCCGGGGTGGGAGGCAGCCCGGAATAGGGAGAGATGAAGTTATTATCGGCGAATGAAGTGGAATAAGCCTTTAATTTTCTCCAGCTGGTGCTGGATGTGCCGGGAGGCAGGTGAGCTCCCCGGGACGGAGCGGGCGATGGGGAGGCACCTCGCCGCCTGACAGCCCCCCGCGTCTCGGGGAAACCAGGGGCGCGTAGTGGGTTTTTAATTACCATCGCTTTATTTTCTGTAACTGACACAAAACCAGCTCCGGCCCTTATTGCATTTTCCCAGCCCCAAAAGGAACTCAAATGATCCCTTTTAAGCAAACTGCTGCTCCAGAGCCCATCACCGGGACGGGACCTTGGCACGGCTCGGCGTCACGGCTGGGGCCGACGGTGCCTGTGTGCCGGGTCCAGACTGTGCAAGAGCACCCCAAATCAGGCTGGGCTCCCTGCCCCAAGGGACGCCCCAATGTGTAAAACCCCAAAAGCGCTGCTTCGGGGTCCCGCTGCCTGTTTACAGCCAGAGGCATCCTCCTGCCCTCGGCGTGCCACCATGCCCACGGACCTGCCGGCACAGGGGAGCCCGCGGGCTCAGCTGGAGTGGGAAAAACCTGTTGATCAAAGGGTAAAATTAAATAAAACGGCAAAAACAGAAAAGAAGGAGCCATCCCTGCGAGGCCGGGCAGCCCACTTGAAACATGGGTGAAAATTTCAGGTAGAAGCAGCCGGGCGCAGGCGGAGGACTGCCTGGCCAGCCGGCTGGCTCCTCCCGTGACGCTGGCTCCAAGGAATAACGGTAATGAGAGCTTCCTAATGCCTCCAGGTCATTTTCTTTTTCCTTGCGTAACGTAATTTCTATAGGGCTTGTCATCTTTATTAGGAAAATGAATCTAAATCTCGCTGGGCTCTGTCCGCTGTGCCGTCCGCCGGAGCCATCCCGAGGAGGGTCAAAGAGGCAGGTCCTCTTCATGGCATGCAAATAAAAAAATTAAAAAATTAAAAAGGGAGGTCAGCTGGAGGCTACAGCCGAGGAAATTAATGATTTTTTAAACAAGCAGGGAAGTTTGCGTCGGCCTGGTAACGTAATTCAATTTCTGTCATTAAACCCGCGTCGCTGATGTGGGGCCACTTTTGCCCAACTAAGCAAAATCCGCTTATTAAGCCAGAATTGTCATTAGCGTAATAATAAAATGAGGACGAATGGCAGAGGGGAAGGACTGGCCGCAGCCCAGCGGAGGCGATGGGGACGCCCGGTGCTGTAGAGCGAGGGAAGGGCAGAGCAGGTTCGCCCCGAGCACCCGGGACCCCGCAGTGCCCGGGATGGCTTTGGGAGCTGGGAAGGGGCAGGGATGGGATCTCCCTGCAGGGTCGCATCCTGCACCTTCAGCACCAGGTGCTGCCAATACCCCTGGCCAAAAAATCCCTGCTGGCATTGGTGGCTCCGGCCAGATTCCCAGGAAAACATCCCATCCGATTTCAACCATCCTGAGGTTTTTTTGGCCCCGGGTAATTTCCCTTCTCGCTGCTGCAAGGGTGGATGCCCAGGAGGGCGATGCCGCTGCCGTGCCCACCCCAGCTTCGACCTTCCCTCCCTGCAACGCCTGGGGAAGGGTTAGGAAAAGCACTTGCACCCTCCCGTGCCTGCATCCACGAACTGCAAGGCAGCACGGAAGCGTGGCTGGGTCCCCCGTGGCACACGGTGCCGGACAGCCCACGAGTGGGAGGAATCATCGCCGTCCCCTCGCCACTGGCTCTCCCAAGGTGGTTTCTTCCCACCGCAGCATCTCAGGGGAAACCATCCCCAAAAATCCGTTCCTTCCCAGCGCCACGGGGCAGGAGGCGTCCCGGGGATGGGTGGTCCTGCGTGCTCCAGGGTGCGAAGCAAAGGGGCAGCTCCTGCCCGCCGGGGCTCGCTGGACCAGGGGCAAAGCAGCAGATCAAGGATTAATGGGTCAAAAAGCAGCTTGAACCTTCAGGCTGGAACCTGATTAGTAATTAGAGCCGCAGGTCGTCCCGTGCACAGAAAAGGCGGTGAGGGCGATGCCACGGGGCACGAGCCAGCGGCGGGGCAGGAGGGAGACATGGGGCTGGCTCCTGCGCTCCAGAGCAGACTTTACCCCCTTGGAGGAGGGAACTGGAGTCCGGCAAAGCCCAGCTCAAGTCTCCAGCCTCCATGAACCTGGTATCCAACCCTGCCGGGGGGAAGAGACCTCTGGGCGACAGGGAAGGGTTGTAGCTTCCAGTCTTGCAGCTGGAATGCAAGGGAAGGCAGCTTCGTGCAGGGAAACTATCGTAAGACACCGCTAAAACTCCACAGAAAATCCTGCCAGCCCAGAAGGCACTAAGAACATACTGTGAAACAAGCTAAAATCAGCTTCAGTTGGGCAAAAATGCTAACATGGAGTGAAAAGGAAACCTTCCCCAATTAAAGTTTTGACCCCGAGAATGCCCAAAGGCCTCCAATGCATCAGCATCCCCCTTGCACACGGCAAAACCTGGGATAACAGGATAAAACCACACGCACCAACCTCAGGCCAACCCTTCGGGTTGCGAGACCACGCTGGATGCCAGACAGCGTGCGCCCACACCTCGGGTCACCGGGTCCCCGGCTGGAGACAGAGATTCCAGATGAGATCTGCTCTCAGCTTTCTGGCCAGGGCTTTGCACCCGCGTTTGTACCTGCGTTTGTGGCTGCCCTGCACGCATCCCACCGCCGGCACAGCCTCCCCATCCTCGCAGCCAAAACTGGGAAAAGCGAGCAGAGAAGGAATCCCAGGGCAGATCCACCCGGCGCCAGGGTGCCATCACCAGTGCTTTTTAAAAAAAGAGGTTATTTCTCGGACACAGTGAATCAGTGCTTTATTTTCAGTATCGAAAGAGGTACAAGACCGGCAGTGAGCTCCAGGTAACGAGCCGGCGCGTGGCACTTTTTATCGGTGCCCTCGTAATGGCGGGATTGGGGCAAAATGCACGCAGGGAAAAGCCTCTGACGTGCCCCAAGCGCAGCCGCACCAAACCACCGGACCCTCGGGCCAGCAAAAGGTTCGCTGTCTTCCAAAATCCTTGCATATTGATTTCAGAGGAGGATTTGGTTGCTGGGACAGGGAGGGAAGGCCACAAATCAGATGCTGAATTAAGGAGAAATCAGTGTCACAGCCCCCTTGGAGCGCAGAGGCGATTCCTAAAGCCTGAGTGGTGCGAAGTGCAGCCCGTGAGCCCGATCCTGGCCTCCCTTGCAGCAGCGCGCAGCAAGGAGGAACCGCTGGTGCCACCGGGGTTTATAGCACAGTGATAAATCTGGTGCAGGGCCAAGCCAGAATCGAGCCCAGAGGACACGTGAAATCTAGAACTGTCTCTGCAAGATAGGTAGAGGGGTAAAATACCTGGGTGCTGTCTAGCAGGACCATAAAATCATCCTTGCCCTAGCACCCTGGAAGGGTTTATATAGGGCAATTCATACCATGATCCCAGCCCAGAATAGCACCAGAGATTAACCCAGACTCTGACCTCGGCTAATCCGGCGTCACTCCCTGGAAACGCCAGCGGAGCGACTCTGGATTGCACCGGTGCCACGTCAGAATCGGCCGCCCCCGGCCGTCACCTGGGGAGGGTCCCGGCTGAAGTCAACAGCAAAGCCGCCCCAGAGCTCAGCAGAGGCGGGACCGTGGGCACGCGTCCTGCTTTAATGGACAAACCCGAAAGGGCTCAGTAGTAGCTGCTACCGGCAGAGGTGGGGATGCTGGGGAGAGCAGAGGGGGTAAGGGTGGGTGAAATGAAGAGCTGTAGCTTTTGTGTCACCCTAATTTGTGTGAGACACCCTCAGGCGCAGGTCATACAACCCACCACCCGGCAAGCCCAGAGCTTCAGCAACCCCATTTTCCCCTTGCCTCCTCCGTGCTCCTCCCAGCACCCCGAATTGGAGCAGCCCCGAGGAGGGAACCGGCCCGGGGAAAACAGGAGCTTCTGTGGGGTTTTTCTCTTGCTCCCGGTGCCCCCCGGGCCGGCCGGTGCACCCCAAGATGTGAACGCAGGATCAGCCCAAGAGCCGTGTGCCAGGTAGAGCAGCTCGCTTACTTCTCCTTCAGGTCCTTGTCTGCTTTGCCTAAAAGAGGGGAAGGAAAAATCAGGGCTCATGTTTCTTGCTCCACAACCCCCAGCCCCTTTTATATGGTTATTTTGCTACGCGCAGCTAACATCCAACAACCATCGCAGTCCGACAAGCAGGACAGCAAGTCATGGCTGGGGTGCTGCCCTGAACTCAGCCTCCCAAAGCCTTTTTCTGACTCTGGGGAAGCAAAGAGCACGATAACGATGACGACAAGAGCCCTGCCCTTCCCCACAGACCCAATCCCTACCCGTAGGGCAGCTGCAATATTCAGAGCTCCCACGAGGAGTGAACCGGCAAGCTCTCCCAGCCCCGTTTCTGCCACAGCAGGAGCTCCCTGCCCTCGCTTTGCACCACCAGCAGAAAAACCCCAACGCTCAGCCGCCCCTCGGACACACGGAGACCTGCGGCCGCACCCAGGAGCTCCAGCACGCTCCGCATTTCGCCGTGGGGGGTCAGGGAGCCCCCGCCGAGCCGCCGGCCGAGCGGACTGACGCAGGCGAGATTTGCTGAGGATGCAAGCGGCCCCTCGGCTTATCTGGAGGGCCAGCTACGCCCCGCCGAAAGCAGTGCATCGCACACGGCGTGGCCTGGCTATCAGCAGCTTCCCCAAAAATAACTACGTGGGCTGCAGACAGCTGCCAAGCCGCAGCCCGTACCTTTGGGGATGAACTTCAGCGAGCTGCTGAATATTCAGAAGCGGGACTGCCCCCTCTTCGGCCCGTCGTTGAGGAATTCGTGGCCGAGCCCGTTGCCACACTTGCCACAGGACACCTAGAAGTGCAAGGAGAGGGTTTGGCACCAAGCGGCCTTCCTCAGCAGACAGGCTCATCAAAATAAGCCCGTGGGGTTTTTTTTTTTGCTGCTTCCCAAGGGTTTCAGAACCGGCACCTTTAAAGCCCCCGGCCGCTCCTTGCGCTTGGACACGCTGTCCTCGCGGAGGGTCTCGGTGAAGGCCGGCCACGGGGACGAGTGCTCGTACTTCGCACGGCTGGAGAACAGCTCATGGCCGCACTTGGCACAGACGTAGATGCCTGGGGAGGGCGGTGGGACAGGGGTCAGTGCTGGGGGGCAGCCCCCCGGCCCCGCTCCCCGGCCAGCTCCCAGCAGCGATTGCTGGGGATCGGGGCGGGGGGGACAGCAGCGGGGACACACCAGCAGGGTGACGTGGGACACTCACGCTGGACTTTGCCCGCGTGGGCCGCTGCCAGACCCCCAAGGCAAGGGAGTGGGAGCTTTTGGGACCCACACCCCTCATAGGGGCTCCTCTAGAGGATGGGGCCCCTCCAAGCCAGCCCCTATAGGGACCCCCCCAGCCCCACCTTTGTAGGCAGCATCTCCCCGCCCGGCCCCACGCGGGGGACCCCCCAACAAGGACCCCCTGAGAGGGGACCCCCAGCCCGGTCCCCACGGGTGGAGGATGCCTCACAGGAAGGACACCCACACACCCCCCCACACACACACCGGGGACCGCAGCCCCTGCGGGGGACGCCCCCTGCCCCGGCCCCACGG
>VYZW01046993.1:7049-32681 GCA_013401315.1 Balaeniceps rex
AAGGGAAGAATTACACTGAAGAGGAGGATCGCTTTCTAATCTGTATGCTTCACAAGCTAGGCTTTGATAAAGAAAATGTCTACGATGAATTAAGACAGTGTATCCGAAACTCCCCGCAATTCAGATTTGACTGGTTTCTCAAGTCCAGAACTGCAATGGTATGTATTAATCTGTTTTGCTTTTTGTTCGTGAATGCCTATGACCACACAGTCATACACCAGGCTAATGAAATAGCTTCTGAAATACTGAGGTATGTGCATGTGTACAATACATTACATTTTTATAGACTTTCCAACAGCTGTAGTGGGTGGCNCACTGAGGGATACATAGGCGATGCAGACCATTTGTTCCACTTTGAGAATGCTACGGATCTGTTTACAAGTGTTCCTGTGTAGACTCTGCTGTCTGCCGTCAGTTCCCTAGTATGGGGGGTTGGTCATGAAATGGGCTTCTAGAGCTGGATTTGAGAAAACAGCACATGTGCTTGACTACTCTGCCAACTAAACTCGAAGTATTGCGAAATACGCAGGCCTGTTTTGTAAAGGAAATACCAACTTTACCCATTTTCTCACCTAGATTTGTTGTTCAAGTTGTTGCCTAGAGCTGTTGTATCAAAAAACTTAGATGCACAACCTACTTTGCAGCTATGCAGAAATCAGNAAAAACTTAGATGCACAACCTACTTTGCAGATATGCAGAAATCAGTAAAGTTGAGTGTGGTGGATTACTAAATTCCTTAGAACTGTTCACAGAATATTTAAACAGGTATTTAGAAATACCATTTCATAAATAGGCAGCTTTATGACATCCTTATTTGCTTCTATACGCTTTTTACCTCTATGAAATAGTAATCCTCCAGAATTGGAAGAACACAAAACAACGGCTATCCCGAGGAGGATGTGCATATTTGCCACATTACAACATTTGCAATTTATCACATTTTAAAGCTGCCACGGTGTAAATCATTTCCACCCGCTTTGACTTGAAACGCATTGCTTGCTTACAGTCTTTTTGTATCACAATAACTTACTAAAAAAACTTACCTTACAGGCACAGAAGCGCNTGTGACCAAATCCATTCCTGTGAAGCCAGCTAAGTAACTATCAAAAAATATTTAATTCCTTTTTCGCTCTGCCAAGATGTAGCAAAAAACCTTACCTACTTACAGGCATTTCTAATATTCTAATATAATTTTTACATTAAGTGGCTGCCTAATGTAGTGAGTGAATATGTTGTGCAATTTAGGAGCTGCAAAGGAGATGCAATACTTTAATCACCCTGATTGAAAGAGAAAACATGGAACTGGAAGAAAAGGAAAAGGCGGAAAAGAAGAAACGTGGACCAAAANTAATCACTAAATTTAAAAAGTAGTTCTTTAATTTACGGGTCTTCATAAGATGTACTGTATAATGCTCAACTATTATGTCATTAAAGGACATCGGGTTCATCTGTTTACTGAACTAGAAACATAGTACTTAATGTAGTTTCACTTTTTTAAATGCAACAGCTGTGCTGAATTTTTTTTACCATTAACACTTGAAGTAATAAATAGGCTTCATTTATTAATAAGGCTTCATGTGACTCTTTTTTTCATTAATGTTTCCACTTGAATACCTACTTATTTAGTCATTCCCCCAGTTTTTTTTTTNAAAAAACCTTACAGGGCAGTGTTAAGAGCTGCTTAAAGTTCACGCTGTCATTCAGCTAGTACGGTTGTGGAAGTCAAACAAAGGAAAATAAATTTAGGTTCTAAATGGTAGCTCACGTGCTTTGGAGTAGATAAACTTGTTATGTTTTGGATCACTGAGTTGGTACGCTGTATAGGTTTATCCTGGTAAAATAAAACAGAGATTTATTTTGCCTTTTGATAAATTTTTGTCTCTAAAGAAATGATATGTTTACCACTGAGGGATACATAGGCGATGCAGACCATTTGTTCCACTTTGAGAATGCTACGGATCTGTTTACAAGTGTTCCTGTGTAGACTCTGCTGTCTGCCGTCAGTTCCCTAGTATGGGGGGTTGGTCATGAAATGGGCTTCTAGAGCTGGATTTGAGAAAACAGCACATGTGCTTGACTACTCTGCCAACTAAACTCGAAGTATTGCGAAATACGCAGGCCTGTTTTGTAANAATAAGGCTTCATGTGACTCTTTTTTTCATTAATGTTTCCACTTGAATACCTACTTATTTAGTCATTCCCCCAGTTTTTTTTTTTGTCTTAAGGTATTGTGAATGCTTTTTCCATTATGATCAACAGAACTACTTAGCTGTGTTTTCTTGTTACAAGCCACCACCAGTCAAACCCCATTTCTGGAAAGTCTGGGGCTTTGACCTTACCTTTACTGAACTGAATTTTACTGCAGAGATAGCCTCTGCTCTTTGACATTAGTGGAAAGGCCAGGTATTTACCTCAAGAACTAATGATCAACATACATACAGATTGGAACAAAATGATAACATTTTTCTGCTTAAAATCTGTGCCAGAAGAAAGGTAAGTCAGTCAGTCATGCTGAGGTTTGTACTTAATTAGAATGGCCTACGAATGGTAGAACTGTTTTTATTGGCAAACAGTAACAAGTCAGAACAGAAAACATAATATGTAAAACAACTCGCTTCTCTCAAACAGCTCTGGTAAATGCAGAGGCAGTCTTGATTACTGTGAAAAGAACTGGTGCTGTCTCTGGGTCTGGCAACAGTGTCTGGCAATCCACACTGTTCACTGAGCTAGTCAAACTGTACCGTGCACGAGTGTTTCCTATGTTGTCCTTTCTTTTTTATGTCTCGAATATAATGACCGAGATGAAATCGTGCGTTTCCCAATGCCACCATCTAATGTAGCATAATTTTGGAATTTACTGGGGGGTGGGGGGAAGAAACCAAAACAGAACAAATGCTTAGTTTGCACTGAGTAATCTTTGCTCAGTTTTGGCCCCTTTAAGAACACATATCAAAAGGCATCAGTGTTGTGTAAACAGGGAGAAGTGCATCCCTAGAAAAATAAGCTTTTTGGAGCTTAAGCACTTACTTAGGCAAAACGAGACTTAAGAAAAAGCTGAGAATTCACACATGTAGATTTCATGTACATCAGTACAGTTCTTAGTAGTACATTAAATGAGTTTCTATTTGCACGTGACTGATTTGCAGACACCAGCTGAAAACTGGTTGAGTAACCATCCTTTGCTCTTCAAAAAGTCAAAAGAATTTGGTATGTACAGCAGAGTTAAGAGCCAATCTACAAACTTTACAAGTTGGATTGTCACGGCAGCCCTAGAAGACAGCAGTCTAACTGCTTACACTTAGTGTACCCTGAACAAAAATATGCTGCAATGCTGAAGCCTTCCTTTAAAAGCATCCCTTTTCACCAAAAAAAACCCAAACAAACACCATCAAAAACCCTAACCACAGCCACGATTGCTTGTTTACATCTAGCCTAAATAAAAAAACCTTTAGGGGAAGCAGAAGGGAAAGATTTAATAAATAGCTGAGCAGCACTTCATTTGTGCTAACAATTCTCAAGTGCCAGTATGCTGAAAGTGAAAGGAACTAAACGTCGATCTCGCAAATGGCATCCTGCTAGTTACACAAAATCCATTTTCTTTCAAGTAGAAGTAAAAAAACGAAGCAAAGTATTTGCTCTAGATGATACAAGTGTGTTCCCCCAGTGCCACCTGGCAAAATAAGCTACCTTTTAGAAGTATTTGCCTGTATTTTGATGCTATAATGTCTATCAAGCAAAGGAACATAGGCAATTATTGTACAAAATGGGAACATGGTCATTAGTAGTGTTCTGAAGTACTAGAATCTGTTTAAGGATGTTTGAAAGCACTTAATGCCGGCACCTAAGCATTAACATAACGATTTTTCTAGTGTGGCTTTACAATGTAGTTGTTCTAATTCTCATTGATCACGTGTAATGCTCTCCTTACAAATAATTGCAATTAATTACAGCCTTACCTCTGTGAGTCACCCACTGCTGTCCATACGTCTGAGGTCCTCATTAAAATTTGAGACAAAACTGTTGGTATCGCTCATTTAAAAGAACAACTATCTACTACTTAGCTTCCATTCTAATACTACTACCTTCTTCCTTCCCCAGCAATAATTATTTATTTAAAAAAACAACAACAAAAAAAACCCCAAAGCCCCAAAACAGTTATATGAAAGCTAGATACTGTACATGTAATCAAAACCAGCATCCTTCTAAGCACCAACCTTTCACGGTGGATATAAGGCACGTTTACAGATGCATATATTCAAAACATTAAAGAAAAACTAGGTTTTTTAAAAAAAAAAAAAACAAAACAAAAAACCTCCCATCCATGGAGTACTAGTTTGAATTCTATGGGTCAGTCACTCACACATGAGCCTAGTACACCAACCCTGTCAGAAGTAGCTGCCCATTACAAATAACTCAACCAGGGTTAGAACCAGAGCAGCCACTTGTCCGTGCGAAGGAGTCAGCCAAGTGCTGGATTTGAGAGCGCTTTTTGGTGAAATTACATGTTAAAAGACAAGCACCAAGAAACTGGCTAGACTTCGGAACTGTCACTGCTGCTGTGTCGTGTGGTCATAGTTTCACCGCTGATGGCGTGGCTGATGGGCACTTTCCTTTTCCCAGCAGAGGGCCGTTTCCTTTGCTTCAAGAAAAGAGTTATGGCCACAGTGCAGATCAGAAACAGCACTCCTGTCAAGCCTCCAGTAACAGGTACAACACTGTTTCCAGAGTCCCCGCTTGTGATTTCCAGAACTGGCCCGTGGTGCGGCACGCCAGCTGGGACCATGTCTTTCTGGATGATGACGGCTTTCTCAGAATGGTCAAGTGCAATATGCTGAATATTCGTGCCCCTGTTTTTATCTGCTCCAATGTCTGGTGTGAAGACCGGGGTGTCTGGGTTGGCTCTTCTGCTGCGTTTAAAGGCTGTAGTGCTAACTCTTCCTTCAGCAGAGGACAACACATGGTGGTAGTCGAGACTTCTTTTGCCGTTGTGCCTGTGTGCATTTTCCTTCGATCGGACTGTGTAAATAGTGTGAATGTACCATTCTCGGCCAGCTGCCACCTTAAAAGAAAAAACAAACACATAAAAACCCAACAACCCCGAACAACCCCCTCATGCACATCTACTATAAACTGGAAAACACCGAGCATCAGATTCATCCAGACAGATGGCCCAAGTTTGCTGCCAAATATGTCTAATTAAAGTCAACAGCAGAAAGAGGCACTTAGAGACAGGATTAATCTTTTCTTAATGCAGGCTGCTGAAGTAGGTCAGATAGATAAACTATGTTCTAAGAGAGCCTATTTCTAGTGTTAATGCAGGAAGGGCTACTGCATTTACCTAACAAAACACTAGTCTTAATTTAGGCAAGAAGAACCCCACTTCAGGAGACCAAAAAAAGACTTCAGGAATTTGAATTAATCTGACTTAAAGCAGGATGCATAGTTCTCTTTTTTCATTTTATACAAACCAATTACTCCACCCCCACTTGCAAGAAAATAAAGTCTAGTTTCTTAGTTTTCTCCTATGTAAAAAGGCCCCCATGGTAAGCTAAACCAGTGACTTCTGCTCCCAGTCACAGGTGCACATGTCTGCAATGACAGCAAGGCTGCAGAAGGGTAGCTCAGTGTCACAAAGCAATGCTGCCATTGTTTCTACACTGTTAGGGAGAGGGAACAAAGTAAATGTGTTGCTGAAGTCTGTCGCTGACTAACACAGTGCCCGTGATTACCTACACACTCTGTTCTCCACCTCAGTCGTCTTTGAGCATGAATGAATTTTTGTGATATATTTATCAGACATCTTACCTGGAAGAGTGGAGCAGATGACAGGCTGAAACCATCAGAACCAGGCTGTTTTACTAGAGGAAAAGCATCTGCACGATCAGCTGCTAATGTAGCATGAAACTCCAGGTTTCCAAAGGCTTTTGCTTGTGTCTCAGGTTGAGCTTTATCCTAAAGGAAGTAAGTAAGTTCCGTATTTCCAGATTCACATGGAAATCAGGGATCTAAAACTGCATGTTACCATAGCTCTTTGTTTACGTACCAGGATCTTGAATCTGTACAAGAGGGAGGGTGAGTCAGCCAGGCATCCATATTCCTGATTGTCTGGACTGTACTTGGGCACGTACCCATCGGCACCAGTGCAAAGGAACACCTTCTCGATGCTGCAGACAAAGGAGTCACCGAGATTCTGAACTGGATCCACCATCACTCGGCCATAGATTTCAGATCCTAGTAAAGCAGATTAACACATTTTACATTATACCAGTCGATTTAAAATTATTAAATCAAGTTATTATCAAACCATTGTTCTTAAAAATTCTCAGGACAGGAATTATCTAGTTTTAAGTGTATTTCCCTTTGCATGTGAAGACAGCATGTTCCATGGCCGTTAATTTATCATGGGCTTTAGTCTTATTTTCTGTTACAATTTGTACTGACGTGTGGTTCTTACAGCACAGCTCTTTTTTAAGCAAGCTTTTCCCTTCTCTTCACTAGAGGGCAACCCATATTCATGTATAAGAAACTACACAACCTAATAGCATTATATCAAGCAAAATAAAGTTCTTAACAGGACATTGGGGTTTCAGGTCCAATACTGCCATTACCAGGAGCTTCCCTGGAACCTGAAAACAGCTCCAGTCAGTGAGTGAGTACAGTGTGAGAGAGCACCTGCCCTGGGGCACAACTCAAAAAAAATCAAGAATCAATCTGAGCAGCTTGGCTGAAGCCAACTGCAGTTCTTGTGCATCCAGTCTGCAATTGAGAACAGCTGCATGACCAAGTCAAGGAGTCTCAGGTGTACAAGTATTCAATTCCTGCATTTCTGACTAGAATAACCTAAGCACTGAAATTACTTAGCCCCCTCAAAATGGGGCAAACATTTCTAGTGTGGGCAGCTTCAAAGCAAAACCACCAGAGTGAGGGGAACACGTGGTTATGCAGTAACTGAGCAAGAGTTTTCACAACTGCTGTTTCAGATATATGCACCTAAATGCTGCACCTACCTTTGGAATGCTTTTCCTCTTGGAGCCCATGGACAGAACCAGAGCCTGTTTCAATTACACTAAATTACATCATATTTTAGTGCTTCTGTATTTTACTTTTCTGCAGTGGAAATACATGGACCATGTAGGGGTTATAAAACTAGTAAAATACATATTCAGCTCTTGTTAAAAGTGGTTCTGATTTATGCTGAATGTACAATTGACTTTTTACCTTTGGCAAAGGCTACATCAGCTCCTTCTCCAAATCCCATTGATCCATCAGATATCCAAAGCTCCTTTTCGGATAGCAGAAACATTTGAGTATTTAGACTGAACTCTGCTGCCACTGGGTCACTGACCTGTGGGGAAAAGTGAAACTAAATGATCAAAAAAATGCCTTGGTTGTAGCTTTACAGTGATCATTGCATGCCATTGCCATAGTAGTGATGTGCTGATCAAACCTTTCAGTACACAGCATTTATAAGAATCCCTCCTACATATATACATAAACCTCCTGTTGCGCTTCTCCTCATGACCCATTAAAATACACAATTGTAGTGCACAATTGTAGCTTTATTTCAACGTTGCCGAGTAAAACAGCAAAAGATACCTGTTTCCTCAGATACAGGACAGCAATGTATCTTTTCAGTGACACTTGCAAAAGTTACTGGGAGAACAGGGCTGTGGGCAAGAGGCCAGTAAAACTACATCAGGACCAGACCCTCGCTCAACACCAACTCATTTCCCCTACTCTAAACAGCAATCCGCACATTCAAACCGACGAGCACAGGATGGGAAACCTCATCTGCCCCTGCTCACCCCCGGCTGCACTGTGCATGTTCCACTTGCGACCTAGAAGCTGCCTGCAATTTGCCTGGAAAAGTAACCTGGCCAATGGCCCACGCCTGGAGCCAACATAGGAGCTGCCCTGCAAGCAGGTTAATTCCCCTGGTACAGTGGGTAGATAGCTCCCCAGTCACCACCCTTCTGCCTTCCCCACCCAAACACCTCGTGGCTGCAGGTGCCCAGCAGAGCCCAGCACATTTGGATGGAGGAAGCTGGCACTGGGCTGTGGGTCTGTGCCTGCCCTGTGACTCCGGCACTCCAGAGTGCTGCAAGACCTACCGCACGTGTAAAGGCAGGGAGATGAGATGGAGAGGGGAACAGAAGGCAAACGGCTCTCTAACACAGAAATAAGGTAAAGAACTAAACTGTCTCACGCTGCTATTTAATCTTGTTGACCACAATAAACCCGGCGGCTAGGGGGAACAGTCGTAAGGGTGTGATTATATACACAGAAGTGAAAAATTAACTTAATATGCAGATGCCACCACAACTCCAGTTATTTCCTTCCTCATTAAATCATTTTCCTCTTCCTGTGTAGCGTTCACGTCCTGCATTACAAGGTGGCAGCAGGAAGACTATTGCTGAAGCAGTATCTTTAGATTAAATTCAACACCAATTGTTTGAGCAAACAAGACTGAGACATTCAGTTAATCTGCATGTAATACAGTTGTCTCCACACTTGCCACATATGCCATGCAACTGGATAATGAAGCAGAAGGCTAAAGAGCAGCTCTAATGGTCAAAAGGGCTGCGCGGCTCTGACTGACATTGACAAAGCCTTGAGGTATCCAGTACTTTCGGGGAAAAAACAAAAATCAGGCCATTCTTTATGTATTGACTGAGGTTTTAAAAAGTTTGGTATGTTCACTGGAAGTTAAGTCTCAGATTCAGAGCCCTTGGTCTCCAAGTGCTATTCAAGCCATTCCTCAAGCTAATTGCAACAGAAAATCTGGTCTTTGTAACAGTCTACAATAGTAAGCTGCTACTACTCGGTGCACTGCCCTTTTTTTTTTTTTTTTTTTTTGCTTTAATATATACAGGAAAATTGTCACAAAGCCACACTAACTTTGAATGAAGCATTTCCCACTGCTTGAGAAAAAGACCCTCTTGATACAATTCTATTACATTGAATCTCAGTTTTAAAGATCAACCTCAGAACTACAAGGTATGTTTGAAAACAATCTCACTTAGAACTAAAATTCCTTCCCCCTTCAGCCTCCACCTTCCTGGAAAAAAAAGCAGCAAAGCAGTTGGGAATAGGCTGGACTATGAAGTATATAAATGGAAAAATAAGATTTTAATTACTGGAAAAAAATTAATTTAGTTTGATTTTATCTCACCTGAGAAGATGAGATAGAGCAATCTACAAGCACTGTAAAACTCCTTCTGAAGCCATCTGAAATCCTCCATGATTTTCTCTTGACAACTGGTATTGGATGGCCTATGCCAGAACATCTCTTTCAGCGGTTACAGAACACCTGCCTTTCAGCCTAAATTTGCTTTTGGCTTCGTGAAAAAATGTGCAAGTCCTAAGTAAAATGGTGTACCTGTTGGAACCTGATGTCCATATCAAACGCAATTGGGTCCCGTGGGTTGCAGATGACAGGAAGGGCATATTGCTGACCAGGCGCAGCAGTGCAAGGGATGAGTTTCACAGTGTAAGTACCTGAGTAATCTCGTACCTGCGAAAAGATTAGAGAAACAAGTGTTTCTCCACAGTCTCTGAACAATCACTTTTTCAGCTCACATTGCCTCTGAGATGAAGCTGAATTCCCAGCAGCATCCTAAACACTTCCACAAAATTGGACATTGCTGTTCGCAATCATGCTGCTTTACCTCACACAGGAAGCGTGTGCACCAGCACTGCCAGGCACTTCAGCAGCACAGGCAAGGCACTGACACACGCTGTCTCTCCTCTACTTCTCTGTAAAACAAGGACTACTACAGAATACCTACTATCAGGCCTTTGGGGGACTGACCTTGCCACAGTGGTGGTCGGAATCAAGCATGTCAATGTCCAATTCTAACATGCTAAATTTCTCTGAAGAGAAGATGATTTTGGCTGGATTTTTAGTGAATGCAAGTGGCTCCTTTCCTGCCAGCTCAGCAAGAGCTGAGTAACTGGGCTGTGTCCCTCTCACAGAAGCAAGACACTTTTAAGCAAGCCTCTTCTGCCCCACAGTAGTTCCCACTGACTCCTGAGCTCAGCAGGAGCTAAGAAGCTTTTGCCACATGTGGGGAAAAATCCAGCTTCTCATAACAGCAGCAGCAACCGTGGATCACAGTTTCCTGGCAATGCCAAGGGAGATAACGTTAACACAAATTCTTCAAGAGAGGCCACAGCCCCAGCACTGGCCTGCTCAATGGCTGGTGCCAGCTAGTGCTAGCAGGAGCACGGGTTCATGCTTCTGGACCAGGGACTTCTGACTGTCCATTATGTAATGAAAATACGTGACTGCATCCAAATGAGTTGATGCTTACTGATCTTATAGTGCTGACAACTGCATGAAAAGTATGTTAAAAACTGACATTCCCTTTGCTTCCCTAAATTCAAGTCTGAATGCAAACTCACAGCAAAGTCAGAGGTAAAACTCCACTGCTGCACAGGCTGGTGGAAGGTCGGCTCGCTTCGTAACAGACTGAGTGTAAACGTGAGGCCAGGGTGGTCAGCAGACATCACCATTGATGCCAGAGGTGTTCCTGAAAGAATACGAGGCAAATTATAATTTGCCATAATTAATACTGGTGCCTGGCACAGTATAAAATCAGCACACAAAAGCAAAGAAGCAAAAGAATGGAAAGAAATTAACTTACACCCCAGAAAACAAGGTGCCTCCATTACTTATTCCCCTTCTACACTGAGACAGACCCTTTACCATGATACCTTTCTCCTCCGCCAGGTAGACAGCACTACAGATACTCTGGCCAGCACAGGTGGACAGGCTGGGTACACACCTGGGTGGGACATCACCAGATGGCCCCGGAAACGAACCTCTGTTTGGAAGTTCACCACTAGTCGCCCTTCGTTGTTGATCTGCATACTCAGGGGATAGAGGGAGCCTAGGGAGGAAAAGCCAACAATTTTACAACCACCATTTCCCAAGCGCATTTTTAAAGGAAGGCTCTTCATATATTTTCTGCATCTGGAGATCTGAAACACTTCACCTAAACCCTGGTGCTCTTCACAGATATTAAACCCTGTCACATTGATTGTTTTGAGACAGATCTCCAAACACAGCAGCTTCAGTAGAAATGCACTCATTTACACCTGCTAATGGTTCAATCCATTAAGGCAGATTTTTTTTTTGCTGACATAAGACCAGACTCACCTGAAGTATATCCACATATGCTGATATAACAGAGTGCAGGCAGGAGGAAGAGGAGGTCTGGGACTTTTTGTCACACAGACACCAAGGGTGCTCACTCCAGTAAGGTCCCTTTGCAGGCACTTCCCCTGCACAGGGCTATGTAAGTGCTTCTGTTGCCCTGTAGCTGTGTACCACTCCAGCACTGGAGTCTATCTCTCCATAAGAACGTCTGCTTTAGAGTTGCTCTGTGCACTAATTTGTCTCATTTTTTATAGATTAAAAGCAGCATGCAATTGAGGGAAGATTCAAAACATCTAGTTCAGTAACACATGGCATTGAAAACCAAACATAATTGTCCTTTGGGTGGGTGTTTTAACCGAGGGAGTCAGTGTGCTGTTACTACTTTTGAGATTCTCAAGGCTAAAAAGCATCAAGTTATTGACCATGCATCTCCCATCATCAGAACGTTGAATAGGATGGAGTTTAGAAATGACAGCGTCTGAAACAGCTCACCTTGGAGCTCTGATTCAGGAGGGCTGCCTATCCCATCTTTCCACAGGATAGCCGTGTCGTACACAAAGGTGAGTCTTAGTTCAGACTGCAAATCAAAATGTTGCCAGCCACCAGTGGCAGCAGGGGAGTGGAAGACATAGGAGACATAGAGAGGCACCCGCAGAGTTACATACGACTGCACCAGATTTAAGACCTGTAAAACATTGAGGTACCAGGTTACTGCATGCAACCTGAAAAGAAAATTACTTTCACTGCCAACCTTGCATTCTCATGAACTGCACTCTTTAAACCTGAGCAAAAAAACCTGCACAGAAACATTTTACACCTGTTACTGACATCACTATTATTACAGGTCCTGCAAATCACCTCACTTGATAGCATCCTCAAATCTTTGCCAGTTTAACAGGGTTCTTACCGCTCCAAATAAGGACCATCTAAGATTTTGTTTTACCTTGGAATTAAAAAAAACCAAAAAGCCTTCAAAACAAACTCCATAGAAAGAGAAGGTGGCCTAAATTAAAATTCCAGATGAGAACCACCAGATTCCTTAGGCATTCAGAAATTAAACACAACTTTAGAAATGAGTCCTGTAAGTAACACCTACCTTACAATAGATTGAACTCTATGGATTATGGCATCCTGAAACACTGCAATTTAAAACTACGGTCTGAGTTAAGAAGGTCTCTCTCCACCAAGCAACTAACAAGCAACCAGAATGGGCGGCCAAGCAGATAATTAGTAAATAAATCTTCTTTGGCCACTGAGCATCAATTGAGAAGGTAATGGTTGAGCACCTAGGGAATGGGAAAGCATCAAGCTGCTGAGCCAAGGCTGATTCAAGCTGAAGTCTGAACAAAGGCTCTACAGCCCCCTGGAATTTCCTCCAATGTAAGTGCAATTGCTGTAGGGCCCTTGTGCGTTGGGTTATTTTCCAAGTAAAAGAAATGTGCTGTCAGACACTGCACAGGGGAGCCACCATGCCTGCTCTGTGATCGATGTTGATCTTATCAAAGTCCTGGAACAATGGCCTGTTCTACTAAGGAAAATTATGCGTTTGTTTGTTCCTTTCAACCAAGCTTCTATTTATAAAATTTCACCCTACTTGACAGCTCTGCCTAAAGCCCAAACACTGTAAACCTAAATTAGAGCTTCTAATTAAAAAAGCATTTGGGTTTTTTTTGTAAAAAAGCATTTTTTATGTAGCCTTAGAACACTCTTTCAGGGTCAGTAACATACTTCACACGTATGGTTTACTTCTATAAGGCCATAAAATTGTAGCCTCTTCTTTGAATATGCTGCTACACAGGCTTTGGGTGATAGCACAAGCACATATGCAGTTTGGAGAAGCTCTTTGAGTCAAAAAAACAGAGTTTCTAAAATCCAGACTAGAAGCAACAGCAATGCAGTAAGCTGTGCTCAATTACCAGGAAGATGAATCATGTCTGTGCACAGAAATACAGTGCAAAGGAACAAATCTGTAGTTCTAAAAACATTTGTGCTAAGGGAACACATATCAAACTGCCTGCATAGTGACTAAATCCTTCCTCATGCAATCCTTAGTAACACTTTCTGTTGGAGTTGTGCTTCCAAAGCCTCCTATTGAGAGAGGAAGGCGCTTCAGTGCCACATACCTGCCCATCTGTGCCAATGGAGCCACTGCAGTCCGTCAGCAGCTCAGACATGTTGTAGTAACTGTTGAACTCCCAAAGGCAAGCCTCAAGGTTGAGGTTCTGGTAGAAACGCAAGGTTTTGGCAGACCGCAGAGCACTGCTGTACTGGTAAGGCGACGTTTCTCCAATCACTTTGGTGTTCTTAGTTTCCTCTGTAATAAACCCATGTTTGGTCTGGATCTCATTATAATCCAGTAGGTTGGAGCACTTGTGGTGTCCTACACGAGTGCCGTCTGGGCTAAGCGTTAGCTCAAAGTTGGATAAGGGGCGTGTGGAGATAACTGGCAGCATTCCTAAAACATAAATGTCATGTGACCCATTAACATCCTGAATGAAAATGAAGTATTCATTAACTGCTTGTGAACATATTTTTAGAGCTGGAGTCTGGAAACATAGGAGCTAAGGATGCCCAATGTTTCATCCATACATTAACCTTGCAATTGGCAAGTTGTTCATTAAACATGGATTATTCACGGTTCTGCCGCAATGCAGCGAACAACTGTGGAGACGAACCGGTGAGAGAGGAAAAGTCCAAAGCAGCGTGTGTTAATTAACTCTCACCACTTGATGCTTACCATCCATATGGGGCATTGTGACTGTTAGTCGGATCAGATTGTGATGGTCAGGATCATCTGGACCCGTGTAGCGAATTTTAGCTGAGAAAGGTTCTGCTCCTACTGTTCCTGGGATGCGTGGTTGGCAAAGACCTAAGCAAAGGGGCAAGACAGGTTGTGAGACGCCTGCTAAACTGTGTTGTATCTGTGTTAAGCAGCTTGGAGATGTCTGTCCATAGAGCTAGGTCAGAAAAATGCAGAAACGCCAACACGCTAATTACGGAGTTCCTCACAGCTCTGCCCATGCTGCCTGGTCTAACTGCTAGGGCCCAAGAAGTCCTTTTCCAGAGATGCAAGGGCAGAAATACAGAAACCCTTCAATGCCCAGCAGGGCTGAGGAACCAGACCTCTTCCTGATAAGGATTTGTTCTTCCTCCACAGAAATGGGGAGATGGCAACTTTACATCAGCATTTACCTTGGCAGCCATCACTTACTGAGGTGAAAGACATAGGGACAGTTTGTGCCATTCTGCAGGATCCACCACTTACACCGGAGAGGTATTTCAGGTTCTTTCTTTTCCTGTGTATGACTGAGGCAAAGATCATTTCTGATTAAATTACACAAAGAACTGGCACGTTAGAAGCATAGCAGTAAACCCACAGAAGAGCTATGGTGCATAATGGCCACTTTGGACCTATAAATCTAACACTTAGGAGCCTCAGGGAACCTTGAAAACTTCACAGGCTGCTACCTAACTTCCTAATGATGGGAAGTCTCAAGGGAGCTACTTTTCAGCCACTGAGCATGAACACAACTGCCTAAAACCTTGATGGATTTCAGTCCGGATTACTTGCTCAAAAGCTTCCCTTATTTCCCCAACTTGTGATCTTAACAGAAAATGCTGCCTCTATTCCCAAGCCTTGTCTTGTTGACAGGCTACTGCCACTACAACAGGACCATCACTAATACCCTGGTAACACAAATCTTCTTCAGTTCTTCCCACATAGTTCAATCCTACCCAGGGGTTTTGTGGCTGGAGGAGATGGAGGTGAAGGACTCCATGCAGCAGAAGGACCGAACTGCACAAAACAGAGAGCTGAGGAAGCATGGCATGACCCACTTGCATAGTTGGTGAGCTAGTGCTTCTCTCACCCACTATTTAGTTATAGAACCTAAATTAAACATTTTAGTCTAAAGAGACAGAGAAGAGTCATCCCCGAGCACCCAAAAGTTTGGCCCCCTGAATCCTGAGATGCTGTAAAGTCAGGCTCCTGCTTTAATTTGGGCAGAATAGGACTTTAAAGTAACTCCCCAGTAACTGTTCTAGTCACTAACTGATTGAGCAAAAAGATGCATTTTCCTCATCTGAATTTCTGAGAAAAAGCAACACATTAGACATACACATCTAGCTATGGATCACAGTTAAGAAACATGAGGGATGTGGGCTAAACCCAGAATTAGGATGTCCCCTTACCTTCTGATGCATAGCCTAAGTTCTCAGCAGAGTTATGCATGCAGTGCTGCAATATCTGAATTTCCACATGGATTTCATGCCCCCACCCTTTTCTGACACCTGTATTTTAACCGTCTTTAGTCTGCAGGTCTTTAGACAACATCAAATTCAATACACCTACAGTCTGCTCCCAGTGTCAGTGGCTGTGTTGTTTAAACTAAAAACATGGAAATAGAGGTGTATTTGAAATATGTATATTGAGAAAAGCAAAGGACCCAAGACTGGGGAAGTCAAATTCTGCTCTACTCACTAGTCAACTTAGGTGTAAAAAATTATTATCACCATATACCCTGCAATCTTTTTACGCATGACCTATGATGGGGGCAAACTCTTGAAATACCATAGCTGATGAGACGATTACAAGATGCTTTTGCCTTTCACTAGAACAGTCCCATACATGTATGAAAAAAATTAACTAACATACGAGCACTAATGCCCTAAAACAAAATACCCCGTAGCAGACCACCATCAGCTGCAAACACCACCTCATCTTTTCCCAAGAAAGGCTACCTAATTCCCATCATTAACAACTTACCTTCCTCTCTGTTTACGGTATAAATTGGACTTAGCAGCTCCAGACCTGCATCACCATTGGCATTCACAGCTCGAGCTGCACATTGAAGCCTGGAGCCTGCCTGGAAGTATATAGAGTCCAGGGAGATGGATTTGGTGCTGGTAAAAAAAGTGTCGGAGTCCACTTCCCTCATTGGGCTGGTGACACCATCACTCCCACTGGGAGCACTGACAAGCCAGCGGTACACGGTCAGAGTATCATTGATGTTTTCCGTGGCACAGATGGATCCCGTTTTGTCGTAGTCTGAATGCTTGGGATTGCATGCCTATGGGTTGGCATTCACACAAAATAGAGGAGGTTATCTATTCTTACCTACACCTGCTCCAGGCAAGCAAACTGTTAAACATTATTCTAACAGTACTGTGCTTACTACTAAAACTGTATCAGCCAAATAAGACCTTTATGCAGGCACACTATTTTCCCCTTAATTGAGGGGATACGAATGAATGCCATGGCATTTTTTTAATTAAAAAAAAGAACAAAATGAAAACCAAACCCCAGATAGTAGTGAGTTGTTGTTACAATTCATATGTCATCTCTGACCATGCAAACCTGGAAAACACTCGTGCTAACTCCAAAAACTCAACTCTTATTTGACCACATCAAAGTCAGTTCTTCCAAATTCAGACACCCTAACTTGGAAAAACCCCGTGTGAAACCACTCTAATAAACTAGAAACTGTTAGAAACATAAAATGAATGGCCTGAATTCATACATCCCTGGCAAAGAGCTGCCAAGTTACCACTGCACCCGCCCCTGCAGTCTGTTGCTGCTGCCACAACAGAATCAAGCAGGAGTGAAGATGCATGTGTGCTTTTTGCTAGTGCAGAATTCAGTTTTTTTTTTTTTTTTTTTTTCCTCAAAATCATCCCTGATCAACAGTTTAAAACACCTGACTTTACACAGAAGCAGCAGGCACACAAGTATGTGTCCCTCTGCCAGCTCTGTGTGGGAGAGCAGTCTCCTGCAGACCGGACAGATGGCTGATACCAGAGGCTGTTCAGTCAACTTTGGTAAAATCTGCTGCTCAGCTGCTCATGGCACAGCTCTGCTCACAAAGCCCAGGATGCAAACAGTTTCTGGAAAGCTCTGTATGGCCCAGCCCCAGACCTTTTTTGGGCAGCACTTAACTCGTCCTCACCTTCCTGCCTGCTCAGCCTTGGGTTTAGAGATCTCTATTTTTCTGGCCCTAATTCCATGTGTCCCAGTCATCCCCTGAAACTGGTTATTAGTTTGACAGCACAGCCCAGTACCAAAGACCTATTTAGGTCAGCAAGAAACACTCACTGCAGAAAGAGCTGTCACAGGTTAGAGGTGTTAGTGACCCTCTCTTGGAAGCTCTTGTTCTGAGCTAGGTCAGCAGAAAGACTTGTGCGAGCGCCTCTGACACAGTAACAGCCTGCTGCTTTTAGTTGTCTTTTTCCAGAATGAATGCTTTTTCAATTTCCTTACATGGTCCAGAGCATGGAATGAGTAAGTTGGACAAAAGCACGCAGAAAGAAGTCTTACCGTTACACAGACAACAGGATAGCCAGTTGGAGGGTGTGGATTCTCTTTGCTTTTAGTAGTATCATCATACATCAGGAGTGAGACAATCTGGGGCACAGCTGGAAACATCACATCTGCAACACTGTCCATTTCTTCAATGTAAACAATGGCTTTACTCATCTGAGTTGAGAGAGAGAAAAGGTTATGTATGCTGCTGAAAATAAGGAAAGAAGGCAGAAGCAGAAGTAGTGCCTGCAACTTAATTTCTGCCACAAGCTCATTCTGGTTTTACCCAACATTTACCCATCTAAAATGGTGGCTTGGAAGATTCACTCCTCAGTGGTTTTTAAAGATTTTCCACTTAAAACCTGTTCACCAGCAACTAGCTGAAAATTAAGGAAGAATTAATTCCCCAAACACTAGGAAAACGGAAATAACAATATTCCATTTTTTTTTTAAAAAAAAAAAGTTAGTCTTGGCAAACAGTCAAACACCCACCCAGTTGCGCACTCACTCCCCATCTTCAGCATGGCAGGAGGAGGAAATAGGATGAGAAAGCTCATGGGTCCAGCTAAAGACAGGGAGATTGCTTACCAATCACTCTAATGGGGAAAACACACTCAACTTGGGGAAGATTAATTTAATTTATTGCCAATTAAAATAGATTAGGTTAGTAAGAAACAGAAGACAAACATTAGAACACCACCCTTTCCTCCTCATTTTCCCATGTTCAACTTCACTCCTGATTCATCTACCCCCCCAAAACCTTGCCACAAACATAAAATACAAAAACAACCCCCTGAGCTCTCCTAAACTAATTCCAGAGACCATGCAGTAGCTTCAGCCTACACAGCAATGTGATCTCACTTGACAGCCAGTTTAGGCTTTTACCAACTTAAGTATAAGTTAAGTGTTAACTTTAGAGCCTCTGTTTTTAAAACAGTGGCCTACAAATTTATGAAGGTATAATATACATGATGTAATGGATCCCAGGGCCATAGTTTCTCTGCATGTAGTAATTTACTGCATATAGTATTGAAGTAAGAAGTTGCTAGTGTTTGAGTCAAATTAGATCTAAAATATAGCCCAAAATGGCAGGTGGTGCTCTTCAGAACTGTAGTAGCTCTAACACTTGCTGTGCTCTCCCCTGCTTCAACAAAATAAAGGAAGAAATGGGAGACAAATCTATGCCCATCTGTCCCCATTCGTGCCTTCCTCCCTGCCCACAGACCTGCTACCATGGGAACGGGTGAGAAGGCCTGACGGAGCTGTACTTGGGCGCATGAAGTGATGCAGAGCACTGATCAGAGCACCACGGCACGGCTGCAGCTGCTGCTGCTACATCTCCCGCACGTGTTCAGAGAGGGACCAACACAGTCTGTCTGTTGTACTGGGTCTCTGTAGCAGCCAGAGTCGCTATTAATACAAAGAAAAACTGCCAATCACAGCTTCTTGCTTTCTTTTTTTATATTTTTAAATCTTTTGATGTACTGGGAAAAGTTGGAAGAGGTTTCTACAAGCCAGTTAGCACACTATACTTTCCGAAGACATATCCCAATAACTTGGAAAGAATGAGAGAGCTCTCCACTGCCAAGCTCTCTGTGAAGCATATAGTGGGTCACACATAAAATCTGTAATTCAATGCTTCTAGACTTTGTTCAAAGAGTGTGGATTTACAGCTAATTTACACCAGTATTTAGACAGGTATGCACCAAACAAGCCACAGGAGCGTATGAATACCAGGCTGTCATGCACGCTGTAAGTTCATGTTTTTTTAGATGGTTTTATACAAATAAAAAAATATTGTTACAAATGGCAACTTTTGTTGTCAACAGTGGTTACCTGTGTCTCTGCCACCATGTTCTCATCAGCTTTCAGGTGGACAGTAAATACTTCTCTCATTTCTCTTATGCCGTCATACAGAACCTCTACTTCAGCAAAATGCTCAGTTTCTCCTTCTCTGAATTCAATATCTGATTTTAAAAACCCCAACAAATTAATGCAAAATCAAGAGCCAAACAATTGTTTTCTTTGTCAACTGTGTTCAAGCGGTGTATGCTGTTGCAATAACACATTTTTTCTCTAAGTAAAATGTACTAGTAGACTGAGCTGTTAGCATCTGTTCTTCAGCACAATGACCAAGTAAAACTAACCCACTTTCGCTGGACAGAAAAACTAAATACAAGCTGATATTGATAACTTGTTGGAAGACTTAAAATAATATAAAAACATAATATTCTGACATGATTTTGCACCAAGCCAACTAGCTTTCTTCCAAACGATCCCTGGACACAGTTCATAATTAGTGTGGGCCAGGGAGGCAGTTTTCATGTAGAGATCCTGCTTCAGTGGCAAAGAAAGCTCAACAGAGTGGGTCCGCATGCCAAGGAATGGTCCCAGTATGGATACTGTCTTGGGCTCCATTTGTGGTGCGTATTTAAGCAGGATCCAAAACACCGCACTTTGAACTGAAAAGTCAACATACTTGGCATTAGGTCTTTAGGGGACATATTCATCTACATTAAATCCCAAGACAAGAGCAGTCTATTAGAAACAGGCATCTGTGGTCCTTCTTCCAGAAACCAAGTGAAGATTGTTATTTCTTGCTAAAAGTCACAAGGAAGTGGTACCCATTTTTCTAGCACTAGCTCTTAGTCATTAGCACGAATACTCAAGAAATAAGAGACCCTGTGTGTTCATTTTACTATAATTGTATTCAAGGTCATACCTCCCTGGGATACACTGTAGAAGAGTTACTCCTCTAGGGAGTTTGCATAACCACCAAGCTATAACTGTTCCTGTGAGGGTGACACTCCATCAAAACCATGTCACTATGTGGAAAACAAAATCCAAATGCAGCAGGTCACAGAAAGAGAATATGGGTCTGTAACCTCAAGGCTTGGACTCTTTCCTGGGAGATGGGGGACCTCAGTGCCAGCTCCCAGGAGTGGGCTTTTCTATGAAAAGCATCCCACCACTGGCAACTCCTTACTGCAAGTGCTTAGGGCAGATCTCTCTTCCATACTGCAGGATGATGAAAGCAGAATAAATCTAGACAACTGCCTTAAAATAGCAGAACCAGGAATTTGAGCGTATTCCTGTATCATCTTAAGCTGTCTATCATAACAATATCCTAACCCTCTGCCACCTCAGGGGACCTGAAGGCAAAGCTCAAGAACCAGATTCTGCTCAAACACATGATTCGGGCAGATAATAACCCAAGCTAGGCTGAACTTTGCATTCCAGGTTAGGAAATTCAATGTAGCCCAGAGCAAACAGGATCTCGCCTCCAATCCAATGCTAATACAGTCCCTTACAGGTCCCACAATTAACTTGGAGAAAAACAAAAATAGACAATACTCAAATCTCCCATTCCAAAACACACAAAGTGAAGCAGGAACTCCTAGTGTAAAGTACAGTACTTACCATTTGGTTATCAAAACAAGAATTCAGCTCCCTGTCCAGCATTCATTTGCAGGAAGGCACTTTCCAAACTAATGTTTCCCATCCCCACACCCAGTGAAGCCCTTACCTTCTGACATTGGATTGTAGTCTTCCCCTGAGGTGGCTGAGCCATCCTTAGTGTGCACTCTGACAACAGATACTTTGGAGCTATCACCAATGCGTAGAACATGAATTCTTACTAGCGCAATTTCTCCAGGTTCCTGAGGCTCCTGAATGCTGTGTTTTATTTCAGAAAATTTAATCACTGGTTCTAGATGAAAGAAAAAAAACACAACAAAAACCTGAATGTTAAAAAAAAAAAAATTACTCATGTCAACTAGACCAAGTGCAAATACCTTATATGAGAGTGGATAGTCCACACAAATGAAAAGAGAAGGTCATAACAAATCTGAAAATTCAAAGTGATTGTCTGGATATTAATGTATTTGGTTTATTGATTGCTGTCTGGAATGATCAAAGTGAAATATTTCGAAAACTGGAGTTCAGTAGTAGTTTGTAGCTATTATTAAAAGGAGAATACCTGGTCCCTGGTGTTTGCTTTAGTGGAATCTAGAGTGGAATATTTAGAGATAAAATATGTTTAGCTTTTGAAGAAAGCAGTTACTTTTATAAGTTATTTATTCTAATGCCTTGTCTATATCTATACATTAGATACCTATAAAAATAACATAGTATAATCGATAATGCTGTAAAGTGGACTCCTTATAAGTTGTAGAGAGTCATTTACAAAAACCAGATTTATCCCATATCCTATACATCATATATTATGGGGGTTTTTTTGTTGTTGTTGTTTGGGTTTTTTTTGTTGTGGTTTTTTTTTTTTTTTTTTTTCGAATTTGACCCAAGGCATCCATGATTCTTTCAACTTAGTCAAATTTATGATACTCTTATGAAAGCAATACATATAGAGCAATAAACAGAATGGAAATAAACAACAGAATTTCTCTTCCCATTATCCCACAAAAGGCAGAGCCAGAGATGCATTCAGAATAGACCAAAAGGGTGCAAATTCAAAACATAAAAATAAAATACTTGACAGGTTTTTGAAAAACTTGGTGCTGGGTACTTTGAAAACTGTTGAACGAAACACTGAATGGAATTAGTCCCATTTTCCCATTTGCAGCTACATGTATAATCAACAATTAACATAAAACTCACTGTCTTCTTCATCCTTAATCTTGATCACTGTCTCTTTCTGATCCCCAATGGAAGCTCCAAATGGGGAATCACTTTTTGGTGTTCCAAGCACCAATCTAAATTCCTCCTCCTCCTCATAAATTACATCATCCTCCAGAGTTACCACACAGGGCTTCTCAGTTTCTCCTGCAGAAAGGTATGAAGCCAGAACAAGACATTATCTTCACAGAAGTACAAAAGACCAGGATAAAAACAAAACAAAACCAAACCCCCCCACTTTCTCAGGCTTGCCGTAGAAAAGACAGTCTCAAGAACATGGAAGCAGAGACTAGTGCTGACTGGCACACTTTGTTTTTTTGTTGTGTTTGAGTCAATCTCTGCTACAAAAAAATCCCATGACTGCCACAATGAACTAAGCAGCACCCCTTGCAGCATTCAGCAGGGTGTTGTATGGCAAGGATTCTCCTCTGCTGAAGGCACCGCATCGGTATTACTCCTGCTTCATCTCATAAGAAGTGCTATGCCCAAAAGTGTAGCAGAGGACGTACAATATCACTGAATCTGTTAAATAGTCCTGTGCTGCCTTCTTCATCCACAGAAGCTCAACTGGTGTAACAATTCCCAGAATGTCCTGGAGGTCTAGCTCTTACTTACCATCAGATTACTTGTCAGACAAAAGTAACACATTATTTTTGAATTCCAATGGGAAAAGCTTACCTGGGAGAAACACCACTACAGAATCATCTGTATTTGGCCTCTCCTTATAGTCCATTGTAACTTGGGCAGAACCCTGGCGAGTATAGCAACACACTGTGGATTTGTGGTTAATGTCACCGCTTCGATAAATGAGGGCCACCAGCTGTTCATCTTTTTCATTTGCCACGTACGTTGGTTCTTTGAACTGGACTTTGGGTACTGACAACAGAACATGTTACGCAAGTTGAAAAGGGCCCTCACATGTGGGCAGAAAATATTAACCACATTCCTCGATTTAAAAAAAAAAAAGTCATTTTCTTTAACTTAGCATTTTATTTGCTAACCTTTTACAATAAACTGAAGAAGGTTCAGATTTACACATTCTTTTTAATCACAGATTTTGAATCTAGATTAATTCAAATACTTTCCTAGTCTACAGTAACTAATTACCAACTTAGTACTAATTCTGTCACCAGTCTTCTCATCGTAGCTAAGACTTGGTGATTTTTTTTTAAAAACAGCGTTTGAGACTCTTCAGAGCTGTAGGATTATTTTCTCTAAGCAGCCTCTTTTACCTTTGATGCAGAGCGGAAGTAGGTGCATGATATCACAAGGGCAAAAAGGGTGATGACCACAATTGCATCTCCACTGAAGTCAGCATCATACTTTGCACTGATTTCAACAAGTGAATATTTCAGAGTGAAACTGTAACTGCTCTTCAGAGTTCTGTTTGAGAACAAGCTTTTTAAAACAATACAGCTTCTTTAAATCTTTGAAGTGCAGTGAATTTGCGGAAACCTGAGACTGCTGAGAGTCAGCTCAGTTTATTTAGCAAGTGCTGGAGAACCTGTAAATGGCACTGTGTTGAGCGTTGTTTACTTTTGACGCTTTACACCTACCTCTCTTTTTCCCCTTAATGCTCCCCTAGAAGAGACAACACAGTTACAGCTTCATGCAATAGCAATCTGCATAATTATTTGAAAAACTTAGCTCCCTACAGTTTTTGGTGTTCAAATAATTACTAAGGGGGGGAAAAGTTTGATCCCTAAGGCTTCTCTACCTTCAAAATGAATATTCATTCAAACAAATAGCCTTAATGCACCAGGCATAAACAAATGTACTTTTAGCTCATGGCAGAGTTCCACTACTATGTTAACTTGTCCAAAATAGTATCTTCAAGAACATAATGAGAAGGAAGACAAGCCGGAGTAAAGAACCTGCACTGCAGTCCTATGTTCCAACTTCAGGTGTAGCACACAGCTGTTAATCTTTATAATGTAGTTGGGGTAAATGATATATCATAGCACTTATACACGAAGTAATTTATGCTACTGCCAAAAGAGCTCTTCCACCTTCTAAGTGCACTTAAAACCCTAAGAGGAAAAGCCCTTGGAAAAACTCTCCCCCACCCCTTTATACTTACAGTCAGTGACAGTGTCATTGATAAAGACAGTAGTTTTGCTAGGCTTTCCAAGCACTGCATTTGCAGGCATGCAGAGAAGTAGTTCAAACCTCTCCAGACCTTCTAGAATAGGCTGGCCCAAATCATCAAGGATGATCACTCGAAACACTTGCATGTTGACTCCTGGTGTAAAATCCAGGTTATGGCTGATGCCCACATAATCAACTCCAGCTGTTCGGGAAGCAACAAGACGTGTATGGTCAGTTACTACTATATGTTAACATTCGCTTGTACATATGTGAAATGTGTTTGCAGCTGTTTCTATTGTTGTGCTGGAGAAAATTTAATTTAGATTTTTGTCACATGCAAATAAATTTGGGAACAATGAACATACAGTGCAACACACACAAAACCATATCTGGATCATCGTTTACTCTTTATGCCATCAGCACAATTAAAACTTGTTTAAGATCCCTTAAACTGCAGAGTTACAGGCTACAGCCTCAACAACACGCAACAGACCTGATGTCCACAGCAATTTAACCCTTTTGCTCAACTCTAGACTAGGCACATGAGGTTTTACTTGGCTATTTACCTTTAAAGCAGCAAATGTCTGTCCCAGCATAATTCCAGCTGTACCCTAAGAAAAAGTGCCTTGCAGTAGGCTAGATCACTGAGCTTGAAAATCATGCTGTCTCATCCCTAAAACAAGCAGGCAGACTGAATGCAGGTGAAAACACCTAGAATGACTTTTGTTGTGTGTGTATGAGACTATTAAATCTAAGCTGGAAGATGTATGACAACTTCACTTCTTCCTTCTGTTTGTCCCACTGTTTCACTGAGATTCTCACTGTTTCCATAATTTTGCATTCTTTTTGACCAGAGTGTTCCTCCCCATCCTTTTTTAAACGTTCTACTTGTTGCTTGTAATGACAGCAATTCTTTCCCTTCTTTGTCACAGTATGTTGAAGTTTACATACTTAAAAGCAACTGTGCCTTTTTCTTTTACACATCATTATGCAGCCTCTGGATTAAAAGCAAGGAACACTTACCTGCATAAAAACTGACCTCCCTGGTTGGCTCTGTGCATCATGAAGAACTACAGTTCTTGCACGAGTTTTGCTCTTTCTTAATCAAATGTTGTGTGCATAGGCATTTCATATACAACCATATTAATATTTTTGTGTGCAAAACTCTATAAATATTTGAAACTAGGAAAAGATTTAGTGAAAAGAATTTCTTTCCAAATCTCGTAACTAGGCTTTAACAGAAGTGATTTTTAAAAAGAACTATAAATACAAGATTAGAAATGCTACATTACTTTGCGACTTTATACACAACACAGAAAATCCTGTAGGACCCAATCATATTTCTTCACCTGAATAGTGACTCTTCACATATTCATCACATACGTTGTCTGTTTTGCTAGCCACCTCTCTGTTCTTCAGTAACTGTAGTCAAATGTTATTTCCATATATG
>VYZW01046995.1:4040-33456 GCA_013401315.1 Balaeniceps rex
TCATGTGCAACACTTGGTATACGAATGTTGAAACAGGAAAGCCTGGATACCAGTTATTCCATTTTTTCCTTTTGTTCCCACAGGTCTCAGCAATCAGAGGTAAACAGCTACTTAAAGTCAGATACCAATACGAAAGCCTGGAAGGAATACAGGAGATAGACGAGTTCAGCACAGATCTTTTACCCTGATGCTTAGCTGAATGCCTTTACACATAATTTGTTCAAACTTCAGAAAAATATAGAAGGCAAGTCACACTTTCAGAAAAAAGTCTTTCAAATTCAGTTTCCACAAATAAAGCAGTGTTCCCATCTTGACGGCTTTAACCATTATTTTTACTAGCCAGTCTTTGAAAAGACTACTTAAAGTAGATTATTAATTGCATTTTGATATACCCTATTTTTTATGAGTTTTTCCCCACTAAGGAGTCAGTACATTTTTATAAGTCTCCTTGACAGCTCTAAAGATAGCAAAATACTGTAGTTAAGACATGCTGCCTATATCCTCATACCATAAAGCATGCCTGGGAAGTAACAAGTTAAACTTAACTTCAGTTGTTCACATCTGCTTTACGCTCATGACATGATATAAGAAGTTTTTCTGGAATGGGCCCATCAGCCTAATATAAAGCTCTTTCAAAGTAGCATTTGTGTTAACTGTTTCATCAGTGCAGTGACAAAAGCTGAATCTACTGTCCCAATAAGATATGGGACATGCAAATTCCATATGTGTTCGTAAGCAACTGGAAAACAAGTTACATGTTCATTTGTTCAATCAGTTTTGATTGTTCAGTTACTTGTATTCACTTACTGTAGTATACTAGACATTACTAGGCCTAAATGCTACTCATCACAATGAAGCAAGTAAGTTACTGTAAAGCACTCATCAGGTAGTTTAAGCTGTCCTCACACAATTTATCAAGCAACTTTTAAGAATTAATTAGCAAGTTCACTTAGCACTTGGGAGAATGACTTCTAAGACCCTAATGCCCACACATTTGACATTTGAGGAAGACTCACAATTTAACACCAACAACTTACTAGACAGATTGTGGTAATTGTGATTTTAACCATGCAAATCCCAGAGTAAAACTCCCTACCTGAACGCATCAAGAACAGTTACCACTGCTCTGATGACAAGCTATAACTCAGCCTGCAGGAAAGCAATAGCTTTCTTTTGTCACAGCTGTTATTAACATGCATTAACAGCATGTTGGAATAACAGTACCAAGGAAAGTCTGCTCAGCTTGCAAAACAGCACAATATCGCCAGTGAGAGCATTTAACTTGCTAGAAGCTCCTCATTTTCGAAACAAATGTTTCCTAAAGTAGGGCTAGCACACACAGTAGATCTGGCAGGCATGCACCATAAGTAATTACAGTTTAATCAAAATTGCTTGCAAAACAAGTTCATCACCAGATGTGCACTTCTTCCTCTGTGTGAGAAACAATGAAAAATATAGATGACTTCAAGTTACATTAGATCTCCACTGTATTATAGGCAGCTAGGTTTCTTTAGGCAAGCATCTAAACAATTAAGCTCTGCTCTAGCTTCAATCACTAGGTCCCAGTATTCATATATACATTGGGAATTTGCATCTGAAGGGTACAAATGCAGTATTTCTGTATCTTAACCACTGAAACAGGGGCCTTGACTAGACTGTTAGTTAAATACTGAGTTGATATGTGCTTCTACAATAGTTATCTGAGCAGTTTGACTACCACTGGTCAGTTGACTAGCAAGACTGAATCTAATTCCCCATTTTAGAAGCCTGAGATATCCCAGAAACCGGGATAAAAATACTAATACTTAAAGTTAAGCTCAGCTGGGAATACTGAAAGCCAGTAACCAAGTTAATTGCCTATATGTTTTCCAAAGTTAGTGCTGCTGGATGCATTTGCAAGAAAAACAGAATCTTTCACTTCTTTACTTCCCCACATCTTAATTTCACTTTCACCTAACAGGTTTTCACAGTCCAGGGTGTATACCAAAGATAAATAGTCAAATTTAGAAGTAGCTTTAAAGATGTTCAAGACTAATCAAACTTACACCGAATACTGTCCAATAGTCTTACTGTTAGTGACAGAAGAAAACAGATTGTATTTAACACTATGATCTAAATGCAAAAAGCTCTTGCCCACCTGATTCCAGATTAGTTTAGAGGAACTAAAAGGTCATCATCCTGCTTCAAACCATCAGATTTAATTAATTTACTTCTGCACTTGAGATAACTATGAAATCTGATGTAGCCTCTTGCTAAGTGCTAAATGACCATTCATTCCAATAGGTCTACTCTACTTTTAAGTAACAAGTTATCATTTCCCCCCTTAGCCCATTTATGCCTAGTTCTCATTTACAAATGATTCAGAGTAAGAAAATAGTATTTGTGTTCTCATACTGCTGCACTGTGATAAAGTCAATGAAGTATTTTTCCAACTGGTTTATTAGAAAGATCAGCACTACCAGTGAAGTGTCAGTGCCCTTTATCATGTTTTTTAGCATGTGTGTGAAGTACATTTTTAAAATGTGATTCCTAGATGACTAGAGCAATAAACCCTTTCGATTATGTGACACTGCTACTCAGACATGCTTAAGCAGCAATAGCTTTCATGTTATAGAAACCTGGTTTCAGTTCTAGAATCCATTCTAGTCCAAGACAGAAAAAAGACAGAACCACTGTTTTAACATCAGGCAAGTTTAAGCTAGCTCCGCAAAGGGATCACATTTGTTGATTAGTGATCTGGCATCCTGGCATTCCAAACTCTAGCAACCTTAGGTACAAAATAGACATTCTGTTCTAACAGCATTTAAGAGTGCTGGCAACTACCAGCCATCTAATAGCAGCACTAGAAGGACAGGAGAGTATTCCCAAGTAAGTCAGTAACTCATAGCTAGATTCTTGTATTAGGGAAGCCTGTAGATCCCACGCAAGTTAAACCAGTGTCTTCCTTGGTACCAACAGGGACTGTTTGTCAGTTACACATTAACAGTTACTCATAACCAACAGCACTGCACAGCCAACAGGCTATTTCAAGTAACACCTGTTAATGAAGAAGTCACAAGGATTAACTAGCTACCACAGAAGTCTTGAGGTTTGTGTTCAAACACTGCAATGCCTTGCAGATAAGCTGCATACAGACACCTCATCAAGAAATAAAGGTGCAGGCACACTGAAGCTGAAAGTCTACAAGGCAAAGATAAACAAGGACCTTCTATTACTCCAGTACACAACATGAAGGTTGAAGTAGGAGACAAAGCTTGTGGGCTCACCATTCAGCTTAATTACCAATAATTTGTCCATTTGGTTTTGTGAAAAAAATACTAATGCAAGCCTGCAGGCTGTAAAACACCACCACCACCACCTCCTTCAGCAACCTAACCCTTCTGACACATTTGAAGATTTTGAGGCCACCCACTCCTGCATAAAGCAAACTTACCAACTGGTCTTGATTGAGAGCTTCTCCCTTCTTCAGGCGATCTTTGTAGTCTTCTAGTTTGAGCTGTAGGAAAATCCAAAGTAAATTTTTTATATTGACTTCTGTCTAATGTGGAATATGGGGTACAAGTGAAGTTACATAGTCTTTCCATATTTTAAGCTATCTGCATCCTGCAACAGAATAGGAATTTTACTACTTCCTCTCATTTTCAGGAGAAAGGAACATAAAGTTTTGCTATGCCTTTGATTTGGCAATCTCAGTCTCCAGGATTGCCTACTTCCCTTTCTTATCTTTTCCTTATCTATTTCTTACTTGCTACCTTTGTTTCATTTAAGAAATACTAATGCATTGACCCTACATCTTTAAGGGGCTCCAAACACATCCAGTGTCCTCATTTTAAATTAGGCTTTTTTAGCTTTTCCAAGTCAATCCTGAAATTTAGTTATCTTATCCTTGAATAATCCTACTTAATTTACCAGAGCATGTCTTTCAAAATCTGGCTTCAGTTATGTCATCAAGATTTCATAGCACTATTTCCTAGGAAAATGGACTAATGTCTTTAGGAAAGAAGAGTCATTTCCAATATACTGAAACAGTCTTTAAAAAGCTGATGTAAACTATATGAAACTAAACTATTAGGTATTACAAGCTTCTTTATACACACAGGGAAAAGAAAGGGGAGTTCACTGCCATGAAGTTGAATACTATTTCATTTGTATATCTACCCACATAGGGTTTACTGATACAGTACCTATAGGAGCCTAGGACTAGGAATACCTTCTACTCATACTAGTATGTCACACTTTCATTTGCTGGTGAGACCATATTGTCATTCACATGAAAGAATCAAAGATACTTGAGAAATTCACAACAATAAGCTTCCTTGGACAGAATTAGAATACAACACAAAGTTAGTTACTCACACAAGGAAAACATGCTTATCTGACATTATTCAAAATTACAGCATGATGCATGACATGATACAGCAGTAATACTGCATCTCCTGCAGGTGGATCAAGTCCCCTAGCCACATGGCCAGAAGTCTGACCTACTCCCTCTTCTCACCCTAAGAAATAACACATAAAGCTTTTCAGACATTTAGAGAAGTACACCATATTCATACATTTGCTTTACTTGTAATCCTGACCCAGTACCAAAAGCAACAGCACCATTTCTTTTATCTTACAGAAAATAGCATTTTCCCCAATTAAAAATCATGCACATAGCCTTCGGTTACCTGCCAATCATCTGAAAAGCCCCAGAATGCAAAAGCCTGACCATCTATAACTACAATATTTTAGGTGTATCATTATCTCAGTTCTTATTCTTATTAACACTATTCTGTCCCCCCCACCCCAGGAAAGCACAGTTCAAAGCAAGAGGGCAGGCTTTGGATGCTTTCTGTTTAAAAGCTTTCTAGTGAATAACATTTGTCTATGTTTAAAACATAGAAGTCAAAGATTTATGCAAAGTGAAGTGCAATACATATTTAATACAATTTGACATTTCCTTGAGTCGGAGGAAACAGTGTTCCTTATTTCCAGTTTTACATACATCTCTACATCCTAATATTAGATGCATGTCATCAATAGAAGAAATATGAAGACTTCTGCAAGACTAAACCATCTCCAAATCAGTTCCAAGTTAGTTCTGAACTGATTCAGTTTATTAGAGAAGCATCCCCAGTTTTGACCAACATTCAGTTACTTTTGCTAACTATTGGACACACACTGTCAAGCCAGCAGCTGAGAACAGGTTTATAGTTAGCTACATTCCTGATTCCCCAAAACAATAATGTTCTGCTCACAGAGTGTCAAATGCAAGTAGCCCATTTCAGAACAGTAGGAATAAAGAACACCATTCTTTAATATACAGCATTTATAAATGATAATAAAAAAAGCTAGCAAATCCCCATTTACATCCTTTCACAGATTATTTAAAATACACACACAACCTTATTCCAACTATTATAAAATAGGCACTGAGTTTCACAGTTAGCAATTTAAATATGTGCCACACCAAAGAAAAACAAGTTACCTTCTTTTTCTCAATGTTCCTGATCTTATGTTTGAGGCAGATAAGCCCATTATCAATGTAAGTCTCATATGCCTGGGAAGGAGAGGCTGCCGAGTTCAGCGCAGACTGCAGGGGGCTGGAGGGAGGCTGACTCTCCCCAGACGGGTTCACCTGCTGCTTGGCCGCCTTCATGCTCTTATCCTCCCCCTCCTCTGACCGGCCTGACGGTGATGATGGGCGACGGAGAGGGGCTTGGGAAAGCTGCACCATTGAAATGGATGGAGCTGTAAAGAAAATCCTTTTATTTAGCTCTCTCTCACACCCCTTTTTTAAGTTACATCTTTTCTTATCACACATTCAGAAAATGTAGCCACAAAAATAGAGCCTCAGTAAGAATTCATCACAATCTTTCGCTCTTCTCCCTACCCCTTTCAAAATATCTGTAGCAGGAATTTCAAAGCAAGGCAAACTTTGTATTGTTCAAGTCTCCCCACCCATCCAGACACCAGAAATCCTTTACATAGGCAGAATCAGACAGCACAGGGGATGATTCCAGAAACCCAATATAGTGTCCATATAAAACTAGGCAGGTTTCCTGCACGCATCACCCACAAGGGAAAAAACTGCAAGCAAGCAATTGCAAATCACGCTGCCAGCCTCGCATCCAGGCTGCAGCCTGAATGAAGATTTAGAAGTGGCATGCCTGAAGGTATAGCCCCTCTTCTTCCCATCCCCATTTAATCAGTTTTACCCCTTCATGACCTTTGCAGCAATCCAACCAAGAATTTAAACTAAAAAGATGTCAACTGAAGAAGTGAAGACAAAAAAAATCGCTTAAAATTGCTTAATAAAGCAAGCAGCACACTCAGTTACGACAGCATCATGCTTCATAGGGAGTTGGTCTCTGCCTACAGCCATCCAAAAGATGCGCTTGTGCCATGGCAAGACACCAGCTTTGATGGGAGGGGCTGGGCTTTAACCTTGATGCTCCGCCACCCGCATCTTCAACTACTTACACCTGCTCCTGGAAAGCAATGACACCACATTTCTGCCTCCCTGCCCGCCAGGAAGGCCTGCAGCACATGACCCCGGCGAGCACCCGCCGCCCACGGCGAGGGGCCGGGGAGAAGAAAACCTGCATTTCCCCCGGACGCCCGCTCAGCCCCTGCCGCGGCCCCCACCAGCGGGCAGGGAAGTGCCTCCGCACCCCACACCGCCCCGCCGGCTCCGAGGCCCACCGGGGCGGGGGAAGTGGGGGGGGAACGGGGCCAGCCCCTCATCACGCCCTTGCCAGGGACAGCGAGGAAACACGTCCCGCGCAGGGCACGGCCGCCGCCAGCCCCTCGCCCCGCAAGCCTCGCCGCCGCTCCCCAAGCACGGCGGAGAAGGAGGGAGAAGAGAGCAGCGGCAGGCTCCTTCCTGCCGGGGATTCACCTCCTCCTCCTCCTCCTCCTCCACCGCCGCTCCCGCTGCGGGGGCCGCAGCCGGCCCGGCCCGGCCCGGCCCGTCACCGCCCGCCTCCCAATGGCCAGCGCCGCCTCACCTGCCCGTCTGCCTTCCCGCTCGGCGCCGCCGCGCCTCACGTGACGCGGGGAGGGGTGGGGACCGTTACTCGGGGCGGGGAGCCGTTACCCGTCAGCGTGCGCGAAGGGGCGGGGTGTCTCCCTGTGAAGGTCAGGGTGCCCCGCCCGGGGCCGCCTTCGGATCGGGCGGTTGCCGGGTTTAGAGGCTGGGGCGTCGAAGTCCCGGGCGAGACCTGGTGCTCCTGCGGATCTTTGCGTGGGCGGGGGCCCCGAGCGACGGCCCTGGCGGGAGGTGGGGAGCAGGGCGTCCTGGGAGAGTACGGCCTGCTGCCAGCTTCATAGGGGAGGGATGAATGGCGTGACACCACCCCATGCCTTGCTCTGTCTGTAAGGGAGCAGTTTGCACAGGTCCCCGGTGAAGCTATGGCCCGCTCTCTAGTTGCGTGTGTCACAATGGCCTCTTAAAACGGTTGGTCCAGGACAGCCTGGCTTCTCTCTCCAGCCGGCCCTGAGAAAAGGGTCTCATCACCCCAGGGCAAGGGGATCCCCACCTCCACCCATTCACAACGCAGGGCCTAGTTGCACCCTTGGGTTGGGTGGCCATGGGACGGTAAGAAATGTTGGTCTGTGGCTGTTCAAACCAGCAGAAGGGTTCCTCCGGGCCAGTACAGAGCCCCTTGAGGAGAATTGCGGGACTCTGGGTCATTCTATGTAACAAAAGATGTGTATGACATCTCTAAATGCAACCCAATCATCTAAACACTTGATAGCTGGCAAAAGCACTGCAGTCCGTTGAACACAGACAATAAAATAATCGCAAACAAACTTTTGTTAACCTCTAACAATGCCATCAGTGCCATGCAAGGTATCAAAATTTGGAAGACTAGAGAAACCAGACCTTCCAAAGACCAGAGGACTAAGCTGGAATTATGTTTTCTGTGTTTCTCTTTTTGTGGCCATCACCGCAAAAAGCAATCAATAATATAGCAAGTTTGGAGAGATTCTGAAAGTTGTGAAAGTTATGAAAATAGAGACATTTTGTGAGAGGCAAAAATGAGTCAGTAAGGAAGGATCGTGAAGAGAGGTTTTACAGAACACAAAACGTGCTCATGTAGCACACAGACTGGATGAGAGAACTGGAGAGGAAGGGCTCATACAAAAGAAAGATTGCATTTAACAGTAAAACCAAGCAAATGATAAATGATTCAAACAGTAAGGAGAATTCACAGAGTATTGCAGAATCAGATTCAGCCATATGGAACCACCTGTAGCATCCACAATCTTGCCACTTCTCCTGGTTTAATCAAATACTTTATTTTTCTTAAAGCCCTAGCTCCTAGAATAAGGTCACTTTGTGAGGCTGAGAAGAAATGCTAATGAATAAGACACAGCTTGTGTCCGGGATCAGCAAGGTACACTGAAAGTCCTTCTGGTCGGTTTCTGTTCTTTGTGTGGTTTTATTCAAAGCCAGCACTGATGGGCTAGATCCTTGCAAAGTAATTATAAAATGAATGATCAATTAATGCATATATTAATAATAAGTCATAATTAATGTGCAGACACCTGGGACTATTCTATAAATCATAATTACGGCTGGCAAGCTACTTTATAGTGCACTTTTGCAATTAGGAAATTGTATAAAAGAGGAAAAAATTGAAAGGAAGATTCATACAAGCCAAATTCATATTTAAAATCAAAGGATATTTGAACTTCCTTTTAAAACAAATACAGAATGACTATTTGAGACTGATGCTATATACATTTATAGTATATGTGTGTAGTCTCTAGAGTACTTTAGAGAGCATTATTAATGTGGCAAGGTCAAGCACACCAAAGTTAGGAAATGCCAGGATTAAGAGCAGCCTAAATGAATTAGTTTAATGCCATTTTGCAGATCCATCATGAGATCATCTTTAAGTAGATGTTCATAGCTTATCACAGTCTAGCCACACATCGATCACAGCCACGGAGTCCTAGACTCTCAGTATTCCTAACGCAGGGGTCTGTGTGCTTTACTGCAGGACCAGAAGGTGATTGCACTCTAATGGCTGAAGAAAAACATGCTGTTCATTTTTTTGTGTTTGACTGGTTCTGCTTATCCCCTCCAACTGGGGCTGCCCTCATTTTTCCCAGGCCCAGCAGTTTATTCCACTCTCATTTTTTGTGCATTCCTATTTCCACTCCTGAACTCCAGGCTTGGTCTTTCTGCATGCTGTCCAAGTCACAGGCTCCTCTGAGAAGCAATATCTCCTTTGCACACAATTCCAACCCTTTGCCCCACCACTTCCTGTTTCCCACATCTGACTCTTCATGCAGCTTACCAAAACCCTTCCTATAATCCCAGTGGCATCCAGTGCCAGCCTGTCAGCTACAGCGGGCCAGCACCCAGCTGGCTGTGGTGAAGACTGAGATCAGGTTCCCAGTTTCATTCCCTGCCATCCCTTTTACTATTGTATTGTGAAACACCAGAAAGTAAATGGATGTGTAGAATAAGATCAGCTGCTTGTTAACTTTAGGAGAGAAAGACACATAGTAAACGTGCTGCAAAGATTGTACAGTGATGGACTAGAGAAGCCTGCTTCAGTCGTGGAACATCTCTCAGAAAGGAAGGCTGAAGGATTCTGGAACCAGCAACGGATGAATAAATGAGATTTCACAAAGAAGAATAAATTAGTCAGAATTGCACCCAATTTATTGGAAGAACCTGGAAGATCTTAGGAAATATGTTGCTGCAAGGCTATGCTATGCTGCAAGGAGTTTTTTTCATGTACACCCTGTGGCTGCCTGTCTGCTATTCAGAAGTCAAAGCCAAGGAGTCTGGTGAAAGGGTGCTTCACTTGGTGTCCAACATTGCCTTACACAAGCTGCTGCACACCACAATGGTTTCTAACTAACTTTGGCAAATGCTTCTTAAGGATACAGTTCTCCCTTTACACTCCAGCTCCTTGTCTTCTCTGTTTTCTTCACAGGATGCTAGTTTCAGTTTCCTTGTATAGAAACTTTTTCTCCTTCCTTTTTACCTCCATATTCAATCCTGCCTAGCAAACCGGTTCACATTCCTGCTCTTCTTGTGCAACCAGTGCCAGGCACTCTTTCCAATTCTCAGCCAGTTTTAATGTCCTCACCTCGCCAGAATTCTTGATTCTATTGACTCCTTTCCATTCCCCTCATTTTGCCTTTTTTTTTCCTCCCCACTTTCTGCATTTTCATCAGACATTTTATTCTTCCGTAATTTTCAAGGGAAAGAGGAAAGGGAGCCATGAAAGTAGGCAGAAATAGTTACTGTGCCTGGGAGCAGCCATTACAAGCTTAGTCAAATTTCACCTATGTAGCTCCAGGCCAGAGTATGTTTAATTAAAGCCCGTGTTAACACCTATAAGATCTGCGAGGGAACGGCATTATGCTCCCTGGCAGAAGCATCTTTGGAGAATTTACAAGTTCAGCTGAAAGAGCTCTCTGTGGAGCATGTGCCGACTGCCTGCATATAAGCGTTTTGCACAAAAGCCATTCCTTGACAGAAAGCTGAAATTCCTGTTCCCAGGCTGTGGGTTTCTGAAATTTTAGTGAAAGTGCAGAAGGGACCCTGTGAACTACTTGTTTTTTTAGTCCCATTCTTGAAAATGGCTAACCTTGTGGGTCTCAACTCAGTTTGAGGCAGACACCTAAAATGGAAGATTTCATCTGGAACTGAAAAAGCTGTTAAAGCAAAAGCAAATTAAAAAAAATAAATTGGGAAGTGCTGGGCAACCTTAGTAATAAGAGGGACCAGCTGAGGAGAAAGATGTTGTGGTCCAAGCAATGCAAGTAGCAACACCCGCTTCTGTTAGTTTCTCCATCTTCGCTTAGGACCGCATCAAACCTCAGCTGCAAAGGGGAAAATATTTCAGAGCAAGCATTCATATTTCATATGGGATTTCTTTCTTTGTGTGTGTGTGAATGAAGATTTCAAAAGAAATCCACTAATTTCCAAGGGTGAGATTAAAGGGAACATTTGCCCATAAATCTTTGCAATAGGGACTGACACGTGAAAGTGGATTTGTTACTTGTGTCAGAAGCATTTCTTTCATTGACCCTATGAAAAAAGTTTGCCTACTCGTAAGTCTTGGAAGTTGCAACTCACACCTGTGCTTGTTAGGTTTTTTGGCAGCTAAAATCTCTCTAGAGTTTATATGAAGAGAACATGCAGACTGTAAGGCTTTGAATGGCTGCTGCGCCCTGCTGTGAGGACTGCCCTCATTTTCATGATGGGAATCATACTCCTATGTTTTCTGTGTTTCTGCTACTGGGCACATAGGTAAGAAGATGCTTAACTCGGATGCAGAAGAGACAAAAGGGAGGAAGATAATATGTGGGACAGAAGAGCAGTCTGAATGATAGACTATTGGGGAAACCTTGGAAATTTGATGCTAAAATATTAGTAAGCTTGTAAAATTAGGTACTGAAAAGTTAGAAAATAGTAGAAGTAAATTTTCCTTTAAAACCAACATGAATTCAGTTCATTTTGTGTCTGTCTGTTGGCATTGTGATAAATTGATAAATTAATACATTTAGAGTGTTATTTTCTCCGTGAAACCTCTCCTTTCCCCCTCTTTTGTTCTGTGCCTGGCATGGATGTGGCCTTAGAGCAAAACTGGCTCATGCATTAAAACAGTTGATGAGTTCAGGACTTGCACCTAGTTTTTGCAGGATTTAGAAGACTTACAGCAAAAGAGCAAAATAACTGCAGGAAAAGACGTTTTTATGGATAATGCAAGTGAACATTGACCTTTAAGCTAAATTTATCCCTATCTGTGCCACAAACTTCTGAAGAATTTTACATGGATATGATCTTCATTTTCTAGAAGGTTTAGGATTTGGTTGTAGATACAGAGCATTCACAGCTGCAACTAACATAAACAGGGGGGATGCTTTGAGCATAGAGTAGTCCTTTGCATACAAAATATTCTGGAGACCAAGGCATTAAGTGTCTCAAATTACACGCTCAAAGTTAGTAGCATCTGTGACAATTTCTCAGTGTCTTAACTTTTGCCTGTAGAAAAGGGGGATAATCCCATCTCCACCATTCAGAGGAATGCTGACAAAAAGATGCCCAGGGTATTTCCCCACTCAAAACCAACTCTGTTTCCAAAAGAGACCTTTATTATTTAGTTTTGATAGTCTGTGGAAAAATGTTTTCTTTTTCCTAGATGTAAAGGAGAGTTCTGTGATGGGAAGAGTTTATTGCAAATAGGAACCATAGAACTGCACATGTTCACCGTTCTGCACAGGGGTTAACTAACTACACGATACTGTGAGCCAGGTATGCTGCCTTCATCTGCTCCTCTGGCAGAGCCCAGATAGCCCAGTGCTTCTTTGCTTCCCAAGAAGCAGCTATAAATTGCTCAGTGACCCTGTCCTTCCATCGCAGCCCTGAAGAGCCCTTCGATGCTGCAGGTCTCCATTAAAATATTATTCTATTATGTTGTATTTCTCTGTTAGAGCACTTTTTTGCTATGGTTTTCATCTCCATTAAAGTAGCTTCCCAATTGTTTTTTAAAACCTTCCTCAAACATCTGGGGTCCTTCTTTTTCAGATTTCTGAGTTCTTACACAAACAAATTTTCTTCTCGCAGAATTTGATTTGTTTGCTTGTCCAGCGACTCAGCTGCAGGACCCTTAATCGCTAATAGCTCCAGTCTCTGTGTAGCAGAGGATGTCCTGGCATCTCACAAGCATGAATCTCGGGCTGGCTGCACCCTTATAACCATGGGTGCATGGCTCAAAAATGTTTAAGTCAAATAGGTTTTAAAAATACAACAGCCTGACTTGGTTGTTTTCTTTACCAAGTTGGTCATCTTAGGTTAGATAGTAATGATTTGGACAGCTTAGAAGCTTTCATGCCTTTTATCCTATGACCAATAACCCTAACTCCTCCAGAGAAGCTAATGGATTTTTATTATTCGCAGGGAAATACTAATCACAGACTTATTTCCTTCTTATTGCCACCTAAACACCTTTGATCTCAGGCTTTTCAGGTGGTCCTGTAGAAAATATTTTCACTTGTGTTTCCCTTTGAATCTTACTATATCATAGCTGCATTCTGGGACTCAATCGAACTTAAAGTCTCATTTCAGACCACCGCAGACTATCTCTGCAATCTGGTACATTTCTCTGCATCATTACCCAATACGTTGTGAGGAAAGAAAAAATAGGCCCCACTTTCTGACTTTTCCTCATTAGAAAGAAAGGATGAGTAGCAGACAAATTGACATTCCTGGAATCTGTCTGTGATCTGAACTCAGGACTCCATTTCTGTGGCTTCATTTTTTTTTTCTTCTGCAAGTTCTGAGCAATTTCGTATGCAAAATGTTATGCACATGTGTGTAACTGAATAAAAAGAAGGGCAGAATTTGGCAGCTTCACAAAGTGCTATTATGAGATTCAGTCAGGAGGGAAAAAACACCCAAAATTATTAGAGAAGAGAGCTTGAAGACTGTAGAGATTTTTATTATCAGTGAACTTATTTCATGACTCTGTGTTCCTGTAAAAACTTACAATTTACATGAAATAATACAGTATTGATTTGGGGAAGATGTTAACAGAAGTTTAAAATGCACGGTAAGTAAGAAATGATAGGAAAAAAATAAAACAGAGACCCAAAACATCCCTCTGATAGCTTTAGTAAAATGGAGAGGTGCTTTATAAAAATGTACATGTGTGTGCTTAATTTCATGTTGCCCATTTTCCCACAAAATAAAACAATACTGATCACACGAATGCAAATAAACACAAGTGTAAATATTTATAGAATCATGCCTCTGTTTCTTGTAGACCTACAATGATTCCTTGTAGAATTCTAAGTATGAAAAACAATTTTGATCGTAGTCCTTCATTTTCCTACCTTTTAATAAAATCCAGCCTGTTCATTAATTTGTATTCTAAAAAGATCTTATATTTCTATTGCAACCATGATTTTTGTAGACTCCCCAGCAAATAAATTGCTTATAAATCTATCAAGATCTTTAAAAAAACAGCAGTTGATTTTTATCAGAAATAGGAAGACTTGACAATTTCTAACAGGGCTGAAACCACCTCAACATTTCATGAAACTCTTAGACACCTAGCAGGATGCATTTCTCCAGGGATCCTGACAAATTGGGTCTTGGTATTTTTCATGCTTTAAAACAAATTAAATATTGGACATGGTTTTAATCACCTGCCTCACCTAACTCCCATTTTCATTTACTCTTCAATATTTGTTACGAACAGTAGTTTAAATGCTCCCTCTTAAAGTGTCTGCATAGAAACTAATCTGTTTTTCTCTTAACTTACTAGGTTTTGCCACAAGAAGCAGGCTTTCACTTGGAACAATTTGATTAAGTACTTTGCATTTTTATGTTGGCCGTGTTGATATGAGTGCAGCCATTCACACAAGTGTCAGAACATGGCAGCCTGGAGCCACAGGGAGTATAAACTGCAGTTGAGCCTGCAAATTATCTTTTTTGTTTCAGGACCCTAATTAATCATGTGCATAAGCCCATGCTTAACTTTGAGCATTTGACTAATCCCACCAACTTCATTAAGACAATGTAGTCTGCGAATTTCATTTTTATTAAAAATTCATATTGAAAAGCATGGGTTTTTTTTCTGCATTTGCTGTTTTTCCTGCTCACTAGAATTGTGATCTTAATGGGACTGTTCGTCTTCTTAAAGAGGAGCAGTAAGTGCTTCCTTGAGATAAAAATCTTGACAGCTTTCCAGCATAGTATTTGTATGCTAATGGAAAAGTGACATGAAAGAACTTTACTTAAAGTGTTTATGAATAATTGTTTACTCTCCATATTATTCATATAATTCAGATACATACATATTGTTATGTTTTAAAAGTTTTGAATACTGCTCAATTCAGAGATCCTGGTTAAAAAATGTAAAACAAAACCCCAGTGTTTCTGCAGCACTTCAAACATGCAGAAACGTAGTTACAAAAAAGCAATGAGTAATGTTGTCAAAAGTATACCACTGTTATACCTCCTAGAGCCAATGGAATATAAGGAATGTTTTCTGGTAAAAAAATGCCAGAGCCAGCTCTGAAGCTTGCCAGAATATACGAGAATATTTTAAATTTTCCTGTTTCTCAACCAACTGTACACTAGCACAATCCAAGACAAAAACCTGTGAAACAATCAGAGCCTTCAGCCTCCAGTCATTAATGGCAGCAGAGTGTTTTCAGATCCTCAGAAAAGCAGACCAGCATTATACTCCTGCACCACTACCGCTGCTGTTAAGAAAACAAAGAGCCAGGGGTGAGCCTGGGAGAGAGACAGAGATTTAGTGACCATCCTACAGCTTGGAAGGAAAACTATAAAAACCACAACAAAGCACAACCTTGAAATCTTCTCTTACAGTAAGGCTGAAAGGCAGCATGAACGGATGTGTTTATCTTCATGTTTCAGTGATAAATAAATATATGCATTCGTTTACAGACTAAAATGACCTAGATTGACTCAAGAGTCAGCAGCATGATACATAGGATTGTTAACACAAATTAAAAAAAAAAAAATTCCCTTTTGAATGCTGCCCTGTCTTAAAAAGCCTAGGTTACAGCCACATTGTCCTTGCCACCAGCACGTCAACAAGAGAACAAAATCCTGGGCCACGCTGGATGCCTAGATGGTGGCCACACTTCCCAGGCCTCAGAATCCTTTGGAACCACTTGAATTCTTCAGTGTTACATGTAGGGGTGTGAGCTGATGAACGCTAGCCTGTTTTGCACTTGGCTTTCCTTCCCGAGATAGCCAGTTGCGTGCACCAGGGCAGAGGCTGGGCGCACCCCAGCACAGGCTGTGTGACTGGTGAGTGGATCAGATCTCGCACGCAGAACCAGGAGCCAGTCCAGCTTAACACCCTTCAAGTCCCCCAGGGTCGGTAGGACTCCTTGGTAGCCCTAGACCAAGCAGACAACTCCATAGCTAAAAGCCTTCACTTCCAGAAATGCTGAGCCACCTACAGCTCCCTCTGACGCCTCTGGTAACCAGAAATGCTCAGCCACTCTGAAAATAAAACCAAAAGCCCCTGGATCTGTAAATATTTGTTCACAAGTTTATCTTTAAGTACATAAGTAAACCTGCAAGACAGCATCCAGCCTTCATTGAAGCCATTGGAAATACTGCCATAGGCTTCTCAGAGGTCAATATTTTGCCCCTCACTCCCACTGGGCTTCTTGTGTATTGAAAGCAGGCCTAAATTTGACTTATGTGCTCACAAAAAAAGCCCCAAACCTTGAATATTTGGATATTTTTTATGAAAGATATTTTAAATTAAAAACCTCCACATTCCCCCTTACCTTGCCATAATGCCTACCCATGATGCTGCTGTTAGTTTCACACTGCCAAATGTTTACTAGTTTCAGCTTTGCATTTTAGTTTGCTCCTGTCAAAAGTTTCTTTTGCTGTGTAGTTCAAGCATATTATATGGTTAGAGAAAGGTCCCTTCAATGGTGGCTGACTGCAGTTAGGTGGATATTACATTAATAATAATAATGAATCATTATTAATAATAATAAATAATAATAATCCATATTATATATGGATTAGAAGCTCTCTGCAGAGAAACAGAATACAGAAACGCACAGCAAAAAATTCAGAGGATCTTAAAAATCCATTAGAAACTGCATCACTTACCTTGATTTTATAAAGAAGATACTCAGATATGATGGCCATATGAAATGCCTATATAATTTTTTATATTTATTATTTGTCTTACTTCAGTGGCTCACAGGCTGAGTCTCAGTCTCTCTTACTTAATAGATGTGGGGTTTTTTTTCAAATGACACAGGGGATTCACAGACCTGGCATGTTCCCAAGTATAAAAGGGCTCCACACAGGGCAATACAGTACTGCTCAGCTCCTCTTCTGCTCTTTGCTTTACATGATGGGATGTAGCAGAGAAAACACAACATGCCAAACCCCGACAATAATGAATGACCCTCAGGGTGGAACGTAAATTAGTTGCCTAAATTTCCAATGCAACTTAAAGAAAAGATTTTTATGAAGCTTCCCCCCACCCCCAGCCTCGCAGCAAATGACCTTTCTTGCAGCTAATCAAGATATGATTATTTACTCTGAAATTCTACATACAGACTTCATCTTCAAGTAGAAAAATTGTAGCAGTTTAATGGGCTACAAAACATTTCTAACCTTTTTTTTTCCATGTTTAGCTGCTGTTACTGTTGCAAGTAAGAACACCATTCAAGCCTGCAGGTGCAGTTGAACAGACCTTTACATGGGAACTTCCCTTGAAAATCGGTGTCAAGGATAAAAAAATGATGTAAAGTAGCAGATTGAATTTTAGCAAATTGACCAGATGCCTTCTCAGCCTTCCAAACAGCCTGCCCCTCCAAATACACAGAGGAAGAAGAAGTTGCTGTTCTTTTACGTTGCAATTATCAGAAGAGGAACACGTGCTTCACTGTGTGTGTGTGGGGGGCTATTCTCATTTGGTAGATTGAGAAGAAATGGGGGTATTTCTGAGTAGAAGCATTTTACGTGATTACTATGTTGCCAGTCCAGCAAAGCACATACTTAAGTGCACAAGAAAATCAATTGACTCCAATTTAATTGTAAACACCTTTTTTGTGAATTTTTAGTTTCTCTAGACTTTTAAAAAGTATACTGGTTAGCTAATAAGTGGTTTGTTAGGCTCACATTAATCATCGTTCCAGCAAATCCTGTAAGTGCAGCATTCCACGCACAGAACTCAGTTAATTTTATCCACCACCTTTTATGGGAATCTGATGGTTGTCAGGAAGTTCTCTCCCTGGGAGAGAACGCTTGTGGTGACGGGTAGCATCCTGATGAGGGAGGGATGTTAAACTGGTTTTTTTTAATCATCTATTGATTAGTTTCATCTTGTTTCCTTTTCTATTCATCCTAGAAATATTCCATTGTCCTTAGGGAGTAACACCTGTGTCCAACATTTTTTCTTTGACGTTCCCTCTTTTTAATAGCCTTGGGCTACTTGCTTCCCTTCTTCATCAGACAATTACACAATATGAAGCGTGTAGCATGCAGATGAAGTGTTGCAAAGGAAAGGATGTCTTGAACTCATTATTTGGAGAGATATGTAACAATGAACTATTTGTGATGCTGTCGGAAGAACATATGAAATAAATTAAGTGGAACGGACTTTGCCATTTTGCATATGATAATGGTGAGTTTAAAAGCAATGTCTTAAAAAATTATGAAGTTGATTGGAATTATTATACACTTGTTTTCTACCTCATACGTTAATAAGAGAGTTGTGACAGTGATTTCTAAATAGATAATAGAGAAGAATGAACTAACACACATGCTTTAAAACCATGATTTGAAAATTTCCCACTTTGTTGCATAGTCATGAGGCCTGTTCCTTGCACATTTAATTTCCTTTGAATATTTTTAGCCTGGTGAATGATTATAATTATTAAATGAATGTACTGAAGACTGAATCATTTTTTATTTTTATTGCTATCCAGATACTAAGGCAGGCAGAAGTGATGATGAATGTGTGGGTTTTTTTAAAGCCAAACATTTTACTTATTCTGTTGGGCATAAGTTTTCAACTAATTTGAAAATTTAAATGAATTTACAGCTTACAACAGAAGACAGAAAGTCAGTCTTAAAACCAGAAATCTCATTTTCCCTTGTGTTGGGTTGTTCACAACAACCAATGTATTTAAAAGGGCTATGGCTGAGAGTATGCAGTAGCGGTCAGCTAATTAATTTGCATGTTTGTTTTGTTGTTTGGTTTGTTCTTTTTTTAAAATTTAAAAAACCCAAGCTTTTAGAAAAATTGAAATAAAAAACAAATTTTGAAATTAGGTAGAAGTTCCAAGGGTTCCAGAGGATCTCAAGTACTGGATAATCCTTTACTATTTAATCTCAAGCTATTGCCAATAGCCCTTACTGGCAAGCCATTTTACTTATGTTGATTTTAAGACATTTCCATAAATATTTTAAAGCTTTGTGCTAGACAGCTCTAATTCTACAGGGTATGTGGCCTGATCCATCCCCCAAATGGTTACACATTGGGGCTATGATGTGTTTTGAGATTCAAGTCCTAAATTTGGTAGCTTTAAAGTTACCTATTGTGACAAGCAAAACACTGGAAAAGATAGAGCAGAAATGACAGTACAGCATCAGTCCTGTGATTGCCAAGCCTGAACTGGGATGGGGCCTTCTGCATGCGCTGCCATCGCTGGGTTTCCCCTCCCACAGCCCTCTCCCTCAGTAGCCTCGCCTCCGGCAGATAAACCATAACAAATAGCTTCTAACAAGCTTGTAGTGACTTCATAGACAGTAATATCTCAAACAATTCATCTGTTCGCCAATGCACATGCATCTAAGCCCTAACAAAGTTGTAAAAGTAAAAATACATAGTTAGAGCATACAACCCACCGAGTACCTGCTTTCTGTGTTTCAGTAGGCTTTGTCTGCATGCATGTTATGGAATCGGTTAAGACAAACTGAAATAACTCATTCTTGTAGTGCAGCAAGAATACCCTTTCAGTGGGAAATATGATATTGTTATAACTCTGTTGTATTTTTAGATATATTATCCTAGCCCTTGAATAACTCATGCTCTCAGACATAGAAGCAATCAAGGGCAAAGGAACTAATGAGGAAAGAGAAGAGAAAGACAGTTTGAAGTTAGGGGGCAGCTTTAAAGTTAGCAAGGGCCCTGGGTAAACTCCCCATCCTGTGCACATATGCGTATAACTTACATTATTTCTGCATTGCAATAGTGGGCCCTGTGCACATAAATACTGATTTACTATCTGTAAATTTTACATGTACATTACAGCCACTTTAAAGGCCATTTGTGTTGTCAGTAGAGGGTATTGTGACCTGAGTGTACACAGAAATCAGATTCTTGGTCTTTCTTAACTTTTCAAATAGCTACTCGTCTTCAAAGACTATAAAAGAAAGGAAAAACATGAAGCAGAAAGAAGCCATTTTAATTTTGTTCCAGTTTAGACAAGAGCAGAGGTGACAGCGTAATTTTTGAACTCTCTTGTCACTATGTTTGGCCAACAACTTGGCAGTAACTGGCCAAACCACTCTAAACAAGGATGCAGGCAATAATTTACACAGTTTAAAATCCCATCTCTATTCTCATTAGAGAATATAGAGCTAGGAGGGATGTCCTGGGTCATGGAGTGGGTTCCCCTGCAGCCACAGGCAGCCAGAAAGCATAATCCCTTATATAAACGCTGCCCTTTTATTTTGGTCAATTCATAGGTACATAATCTCCAAGTTAGAAAGCTAAGAGAAATCTACCTCATGGTTCACAACTTGCAGACATTGCTGCTTTTAACCTAATTCAAACAACGTAGGAAACAATAAAGAACTAATGTGAAAGAGAGAGACTTGACTTTTCTGAGATTTTTGTATTAGAAAATCAAATCTAATCTAACTACATATCAGACTGCCAGAATCATCTTCCAAACTCCACAGCAGAAATTTCACCTCCGTAACTTCTCCCTTGTTCCTTAAAGCCTACAAAAGTCTGAATTACACTTTCCCACATGGATATTAAATCATTCCTATTCAGTTTTAGTTTCTTTTCTGTTTTCCCTGCAGGTAAAAAGTGGTCTGAGGAATATACAGGTCACCGTGGATGGAGACTTTGCTCAAGGGAAGACATGTTGGAAACCAGCTATCTCCATGCTGTTACTCCAGCAGATCTCTGCTTGGCTGTGTGCCTTCTCCACAGCCCCACACTGTCACCACGCAGCCGTCTGCAGCTCGCAAGCTTCCCGTCTAAGCCTCGGAGCCGTACATCGTGTGGTACAGAGCACTATTCACGTAGGCACAAACAATAGCCGAGGGTTAGCTTGTATAAACGATGAGAGGTGATGCAGCGGGGTTGGGCTCTTCACTCACCCGCCTTCAAAAGAGGAGAAAGTGCCTGCTTAGCAAACAGCCTGTCTCACATGGAAAGCTGGTCATACAGATGAGGCGAAGCTCCTGCTTCCTGTCTGCTGACAGCGGCCTTCCAGAAGCAAGAGAGACAACAGATGGTTACTGTATGCTGACACCACTGAAAATCTGTTCAGGTCCCGATATTTCTCAGCTCTCCTTTTATTCCACACTCCCACGTATCTCCATATTCTCTCAGACCTTTCCTAAAAGGCACATTTTTTCCTCACCTGCAATAGGAACCTGCATTATACTAGTGCCACCACTTACATTTAGAAAAATCATCTTTTCCTTCACTTAGAAAACTTACTCTTTTCCATTTCTTCCTTAAGAGCCACATTTGTTCAGTCCTCCTGTATAGAAATCCACTTGGATACTGTCTGTTCCCATTTTCCGTTTGATCTTTGTCTTAAACATTCAACTCTTATCAGGACTCCTGTCTGCTCCCAAAGGTGCAGAGTCAGCAACAAAAACATTAGGGTTAGTTATCACTCAGACTTCAAAAGCATGTCCAACAGGCTAGACAGAAATGACAGAAACATTAAGAGACAAAGTTGAGAGATAGAGAAAAGCGGGGGGATCAGACTAAGAAGGTGATGTTACTTAGGGGAGCTAGTGTATAACATGATTAAATTTTACTTAGTTTTTCTTCCTAGGGTGCCTTGACCTCTGTTCATGACTGTTTAAAAATTTCTAGAAGCTCTGTAACTTTTGAAGATTAAAAGTAACAGGAAAAGGAGCAAAGGGGTTGTTCCTACATTCCTGATTTATTTCAATCCAGCGTAAAGGAGGAAAATAAATCTGCTGCCCCTTCAGGACATAAAATATCACGTTAACTCCAGTAGTCTCTGTGCTACAGCAGCTTCAGGAACAATTGCCCATCTTGTTTCCTCCCCTGGCATTTCTGTACCTATGGCTGCTTCAGCAGGAGCCCATGGACTGGCTGTGTGGCACTCGGGGCACATACAGTACTGCTGCACCCCAGCCACACCAAAGTGTGCACACAGATAGCACACTCCCGCGGGTATATCCCATCGCACTGATACGCTTGCCATCTGCGTAGCGGCCATCCTGCCCAGCACTGCATTGCAACCCCTGCCAAGTCCCCCAGCGTGGTTCTTTGGCACAGGGTCCCCTGACCCCCAGGGGTGTGAAGGGATCAGACCGTGGGGATTTTGATAAATCAGACCTAAAAAGGAGGCTGCATTCACTGTTAATTATTTACATAGATCTAATTAGCTCTCTGTGAACTTGCCCTGTGCCACTGTTACAGGGTGGTAGCCTTTCTGTAAAGGATTCTGGACGTGGTTTGCTCTCCAATTACTCACAAGGTGGCCTTGCCATGAAAACAATCCTTGTGAGGAGACATTAATGACTGATTTGTGATGCTTCACCTGGATTTGATCCACTGCATTTTTCCAATTACTTAGTAAGGTTTCTCAAGCACGTGGAAGTCCTCCTCACACTAGATCAAAACTCTGCTTCAGTACCAAACTGCTGTGGAATGCCATGGCCTAATTAAGGCGATGTTAACAAGTAGCAGCAGCACACAGCTGTGAAATCTCATCCGAGAGGAACAAAAGTTGTTGATCCTAGTTATGTCGTGTCTGAGAATCAGCTGTAAAATTCACAGCCATTTAGTTTGCATCTGTTCTCAGATGAAAGAACAGGGTCTTCTGACTCAATTGAAATGGCCTGGACCCTTGAGCAGGCTTTGGCCCTTGATACTTAGTGGACACTGCAAGCGATAGATGCCATGCATGCTTCCTGCATGTCCTACACTTTCACTTCTTGAAGATAAAAATTACAGAAGGTGTACCAGCGGCTTAGGGGCAATGAAGAATGCCAGAGCCTCTTGATGTAGCAGCAAAGCCCACCTACTGATTTATGACACGATGTGTACCCTCCCTAAAGCAGAGTGGCAGAAAGACTGTAGGTGGGTATAAGATCTGTTTCTCTCATTGTTACAGAAGGCGGGGAAGAAGTCATGGTTCCTGGTCAGCTCCCTTTCAGGCAGAAGGAGAGCCCAAAGATCATCTCTTAGAGACAAATACCAAGGGTCAAACTATACCAGGCAGAGTCATCAGGGAGCAAGTACTTCATAGATGTCAGAAGGTAAAACACTCATAGTTTGCAGCATTGCTGATCACTAGGGCATCATGCTGTTTCACAGCTGAAATACTTGGGAACAGACCTGGCAGCAGGGAAGCATGTCTAGCATCTCTAGCCCAGCTTCTAAGAATATTGCCCGCTGCATGTACCAGCTTGCAGCAGTGCTGGGACCACGGCGTATTTTGCTGTGGAGGATGGCCAAGTGGAGCGCTGGTCTCACAACCTTGCAGGGCTGCCACATACTGAGAACAAAAGCACCGGGGCCAGTATTACTGTGAGCATAGCTACGGCTCTCACTTCACAACATGGCGCTCTGGCAGCATGCAAAAAGACAGACACAAGCATCACCCACTGAGCTTCTTTCCCTGCTAAATGATCCTACTAGCAGTAATTCCTCTGCACCTCTTATATCTCCAACTACTTTTAGCGGGCCAAATCTTCAACTGGTGCCACCTGGCTTGGATGAGACAATGACACTAATTTACACTGGCTGACAACCAAGCCCATCACTTCTGTATTCTGAATCTGTACCGTATTCCAGGGCTTGGTGGTTTGCTAGGTGCCTGCTGGGGGAGCACATTTATTAGCACGTGTACCGTTTGGGAGGGGTGCAGCCCCTGTGGTGCTTCTATCTCTGCACTCCGGAAGCATTGGATGAGAGTGTGTTAAACTGTGCTCTGCTTCTGGGTGAATTACTGTTTTGAGTTTTTCTGTAATGATTATTTTCTAGCAATAAAGAATCTACCCCTGGGAATAGCAAGGGTGCTTTGTATCACTTTGGCAGTGTAAGGTTCCTCAAGATCAATGCACAGGTAACATACACCCTAAATTCTGTAAACTAGCCTAGAACAGCTGAAAGTTCAGGTACCTCCATAGAGTTACCTAACCAGAGTCTTTCTTTTTTCTCTCTCTTCCTTTTCATCGTACGCTAGTAAACTCTTAGGACTAAAACCTGGCTGATTTTGTCCATCAGGCTGAAACAAACCCATAATTTTAAATACTGGCAATATAAGCCTCTACACCTTAATAATTACCCACACTACCTTTCAATTCAGCAGAACAACATTTGGGATGTGATTCTTCTGACTAGTTTTAGATCACAGGATAATTCAGGTTGGAAGAGATCTCAGGCAATCTCTAGTCTAGGGTCAGTTATGAGGTCAGACCAGGTTATTCAAAGCTTTGTCCAGTCTTGTCTTGAAAATCTCCAGAGGTGGAGACTGCCTACCTGTCCTTATGGTGAAACAGTTTCGTCTTATTCCCAGCTTGTTTCAGTTTATGCCTCTTGTTTTTTATCCTCCCATCACACGCCACTGGCAAGAGCCTGGCTCCATCTTCTTGCTAACCTTGGGAAGGCTGCTGTTAGTTCTCCCCTAACCCTTGTCTTCTCCAGGCTGGACAAGTCTAGTTTCCTCAGTCTGTCCTCACAAGAAAAGTGCTCAAGCCCCTTGATCATCTTGTTATCCCTCTGCTGAATTCACTCCAGTTTATTAACGTTTTCCTCATATTGGAGGGTTCTAAACTGCACATGGTATTCAAGTACCCATACAGAGACCCCTTGTGACCATAGGCAGAGGTCCTGGGTGCTGCCTGTGGGCAGGACTGCCTGGGCCAGGGTGATAGCTGCCCTTCCCTGCCCCACCTGAAGCTGCCATTCTTGGGGTGTGCACAGGCAGGCACCAGCCCAGCCCAAAGGAAACCAACTCAGAGGTCTGTTCCTCGGGATCAGAGGACCCGACCACAAAAGAAGACATGGCAAAGAAGGGACTGGGATGTGTGATCAGTGTTGCTGGTAATTTTTTAAAGGGATCCTTTTTTGTTTAGACAACATCCTATAACCATCTTTCCATCCCCCCAGTGTAGCATCATCTCTTTTAAACCTGTCCCCTGTGCTATTTCTCAAACAGTTGTGGTGCCTGAGGAACATACCCCAGAGCACTGCAAACTGCAATTATGGCTTTTTATGTCCTCTTCCAATTTATAGGTTTTCAAATTATTCTACATCCAACAGTTTTACTTCATTTGTCATAAAAAAAAAGGTAAATGCTACCCAGCTTAATAAGAGTGGCATTTCCATTCAAAAATTATTGCTTTCTGTTTGAAGAGGCTGTTTCAGAAATGAACTCCATGGGGAGGTTTTCAGTTTCTCACAAGTGACTGAGAGCCAGGAAGGAAGGTTGCGGGGCTTGTATTTTGTCATTCCAACCAATTTTGTGGTTGGATCCAAGGGGAAGTTATAAAGTGAAGAGTTATTTCTTGACTGTTTTCAATAAAGCCTCACTTTTGGACATTGAAACGTTTTCAAACTACCACAGAAAGATTTATAAGTGATGTATATAAATGTCTGTCCGTCAGACCCCTGAAATGATTTTGAAAGAGATTTCACGCTGGAGAGGGACATCAGGGTGGCCTCTGTTTGGGGACCTTGTGCACATCCAAAAGAACCCCAGTCTGGTGCTGCTCAGTCATTTAAAAATGATATCTGGGATTTTCGCAGGGACTTGCTAGAGCTTCCCAAGGCAATGATCCCTTTGTAGGTTTCAAACCGGACTCCCCATGGCCTGGGCATTCCCTTACTGGTCCTCAGGTTAGGCATTTCCTATTTCTCCACGAGGTGGGACCCTGAGAGCATATTGAAATGAGCACAGAGAGGGTCCTTTAGCCACCTCTACCAATTTAGGCACTTTCAAAGTATTTTTTGCTGAGGGAATGGGCATGGGGTGTTTTCAGGATGGCCCTGACTGATGCCATACAGATGCTTTTCAAAATGTACCTGAGGGGTGAATTTCTGGACATCCTCAAAATGTTCCCAAGATGGGATTTTTGGAGTATTTCCTAGAATTGCCTCCTTCAGATAATGGCATCTAAACTGAGATGGCTATAAATGAAGTCTAGTGTTACAAGGAAACATTCATGTTGCAGAGCTCTGCCTTTAGACAAATTAATTTCATCCTCAGTTCCTTTACAGCCCAACTAAGCATGCTCATCACAATCCTTTTCTCTTGGGATACTGCAAATACTTCACTATATGAGCTTTTGAGGTAGGCAAACAGAAAAATTTGCCAGGGACGGTTTATCTCTAGCTATGAATGGATGCAAACCCCAGCTTGGCAACGGATTTTCACCTAGCCGCAAATGTTATCCCGTTTTTTGTTAGTGAACTTTTTGTTTCATGGCTGCTCAATGACTTTTTTGTGCTAGCCCTGTACAGCTGTCTGTCCCATCTCCATCCCCTTCCCCTCCTAAAAAGGCTTTCCTATCATCTTCAAAACAAGAAGCTGGGCTTCTGATGGGTCTTCAGCACCCATCAGGATTAGACCTGCTTTAAGGCAAAAAAAATTAAGGTACCAAATCAAATATACTACTTGTTCATTTGCATTTCATTTGGAAACCTATAGAGTGTGCACATGATAAATAATTTCACTCAACCACTTTGTACTTTAAAGTACAGAGACTGTAAAAAAAGCAAATTCAAATTAGAATATGTAGGAGGATTCTTAGGACTCTGCTTTAACTGGAAATTTGCTTGACTGAAGTGCTGATAGTCTTAAACCTTAAGTGCCTGGTGTCAGCCAGGAGGTGAACTTTATAGCCGAGTTTTACAATCTGAAAATAAGAGTTTATGTGAAAACATGTGAGAAGTCCTTAATGAAAGTGTTGTTACCAGGCACTGCTATAATACTAGTGCTTCTGTGTTCCTACTTTTGACCTCCCTCCTAGTTAGACGTAAAGGTGCCAGGGGAGAAGGTTTGCTACAGTACAGGAATTTTGGATAATGACTCTCAAAAATAAAGGATTTTTTATTATTTTATAATAGTGCCTCTGGCCCCTCCAATTTCAAAAAAATAAATAAAAATCTGTGTATTTCTGTCTTTTATCTGTCATCTCATACACATTAAAAGCTAGATAGTAGTTAGGGGACAAAGAGTGCTACAGTGGCACCAGCCTCTTCAACAGCTTACCTCTGGGCAGGTGACAATTGGGGAACAGTGTCCAGGGGAAGGAAGAGGCTGCTCACCTTGTGCCCTGTAAAGGGTAACAGCCTGGCAAGGGCGCCAACCCAAGAGCAATCATGTGGATGACTGGGGGAACAAAAATGGAAGGAGAATTTAGATCCAAAGGAGAGGGAGTCCTTGTGCCTATCAAGGCTGGGAGGGCACGGGGAACGGTGCTTGGAGAGTTTCAGCTGGTTTGCTTTTCTTGGTTCCTAAGTGGTCATTTAAAGGACAACAAGTGATACCCAAGCAAAGGGTCTGCAAAGGTGTGAAATTTGGAATCTTACTCTCCCTCTCCACAGTGGAAAAACAACCTATCATTTAACACCCCTTCCTTCAGGAAGGCTTTTAATGATAGGCATCTCCATTTCCACACAAAAGGCTACCCCCCTCACCTTAAAGTGTTTTTAAGCCTGCCTCATTTTCCCTTAAGCTGCCCTCCAGAAGTGGCAGGCAACTCTGGGAAGGTGGCAGGGAGAGATGGAGAGGGTGTGAGGTGAGCGAGCTGCTCCATATCCACCACACAGGCCAGATAAAGTCATCCAGAGAAAATATCCAGCCAGTTCTTCCCTGCCACACGAGCTTTTCACAATCTTTTCAACAGACTGGGACCACTGTTCCTTTCCTTACCCCCTCACCATGTTCTAGTTAGAATCATAGAATCATTAAGGTTGGAAAAGACCTCTAAGATCATCTAGTCCAACGGTCAAGTTCTTAACATGTAGGAGAGGGATGAAGGACAGAGACAAGACCAGGCCAGCAGGATCATGCTCGAGAAGGCATGGTGGCTCTCTGACCTGCTTACCGCTACTCCAAACACCTGCACGTCAATTAGTCAGAGGATACAACACTGAGCCTGACTGAACAGTCAACATCTTGCAGTGACCAAAATCATGCTGACTAACTGGGATCAGCCCTTGATCTGTGCTGAGCACTGTCTGGGCTTATAATGCTTTCTGCTCCCTCTTCACCTCTTCTCAAGAGCCTTGGAGCCATGATGATGCTCACAATAAAACCCACATAAGAAACAACTGACCATCATTTTAAGAGAACACAAACAAACAAATAATTAAACTAGAAACTGAACAGTCAGTTTATTCTGCTGGTGCCGGGTAAAATCTCTGAGACAACAAAGAAGCATCTCCCATAGCCCTGAAGCTGCTGTCAGAGCTTCTTAATAGCCGTCACAGGTGTACGTGTAACTGTGACAATATTACCTATGGCCACAGTGGAGCCTTTCCGAGCCAGGCTGGTACTCTTGGTTATACAAGTGCCCTGAAACTCCCTGTGGCCAAAGAGGCTCAAACACTGCCTCTTCCTTGGCCTCTTGCCCTCACTCCTTGTGTCCCCAGAGCTCTGTCTGGCTGCCCCTCCTCAGAAATGGGCCCCACATCCAGTACTCCTCCCAAACTCCCCTCGGTTTAAGCACACCAAGTGGCTATTCTTCACAGGCAAGAGATTACTGAGACAGATTGCTGAGGCATGCCGATCCAAGCAAAAAAAGAGCTGCCTGTACCTACGTGATGTTCTGCCTCCGTTTCCCCGTTTCTCTTCTTCAGGGTTTGGCACATGGCCTTTCCGGGATGCACTCTCGCATGCTTTTCTTAACCTGGTCAGCAAGGAAAAGCCATGAACAGCCAAGCCCAGCTTTCTGCAACTTCCAGCCCCATCCGCCAGCTGATTTGCCTGGCTGGCTTCAAACCACCACCGGGTGGTCAGAGCCCCACAAGGGTACTATTTGTTAGCTGGTTACAAGCTCAGCCATCAGGTTTCCCCAGGTAAAAACATTTTTTTTTCTTATTTCTTTATCCACTAACTCATCGCTGAGATAGAAAGCAATCAAAGAACCAGCCTTGTGCTCTCCTGCCGCGGTAGAGAGGAGCTCTGGCTCCTGCCTGTGCGCACGAGTGAGGAAAAGGAGGAGGAGGAGGAGGAGGAGGAGGTTTATGCTCATCTTTTGTGGCTTGAGAGCAGAGCTGGCAGGCCGCGTAGGTGCGGTATGGAGGGAGAGATGAATACCGTTGGGTGACTCAGCTTTCGCCACCGCCCGACGAGCGAAGGGGCCACGACCAAGCCAGGGTGATTAAAAGCTCCATCCCCGGGGTTGAGCAGGGTACTCCCGCAAGATGCCGTGACTGCCGTCCGGGAAAGGGACGCTGCGCGTAAAACGCGTACCGGTGCTGCCGGCGGCAGCAGCAGCTCGGACAGCCCGATTTGTGCCTCACGGCAGAGGCCCGCCCGCCAACGGCTGCAACCGCCGGTTTCCGCTTCTCACTCAACCCCCCGACGCCCCCCGGCCGNCCCCTGGCGGAGGGAGGCGGCGGGGGGAGCCGCTGTCCCGCGCCCCCTCACAGCGGCGGCACCCCCGCCCCCCCCGCTGTCCCCCAGGAGCCCAACCTCC
>VYZW01046995.1:33480-54009 GCA_013401315.1 Balaeniceps rex
GGGTACCGGGGGGCCACTTTACCCACCCAGCAGGCAGGCCAGCTCATTTTCCCAGCTGAGGCACTACCTTTGACTTACCCAGTCTAATAAGAGCTCCCAGCCGTCACGTACTTGGCGTAGCAAGGCGTGGGTGAGGCAGCTGCTGGGCACGGGGCTGTACAGTCTCAACAAAACCTACGACGGTGTGAAAGTTAGCGATGCTGGCAGCTTTGCCAGGAGAAAATTGTGACATGGAAAGGACATAACTGCTCCAGCAAGTTGTGAGCTCCTTTCTCCTGATGGGTCAGCTGTTTGGCAGCGTGTGCTTGCACCGATGCCTCCTGCAGCGCCCTTGGGGACGGAGGTGTTTAAACCTCCTCATAAACATCCACATTTTCCCCGGCATCATCAGGCCATGTTGCAGAGGTCAGCAATAAAAGCCACCTGCCCCACACCTCTTTGCAGCCCCAAAAGTGCCCAATTCCCACAGCTCTAAGAAGTCTCACCCATGACAAGCACAGCTCCCAGTCCATTTCCAGCTCTCCCAGTACTTGTGTTTGACTTCAGCAGAGACCTGGGGGCAGGTTCTCACTGAGGCTGAGACCGCTTGAAGCAGCATCTGTGGCGAAGAGAAGTCTACAGCCAACGGTGAGGGGAAGGGCTGAGCGGGATCATGAATGGTCCTTTTCCATGCCCAGAACTGAAGGCTTGGGACACCTGGGCAGCCTGTCCCTTTCCAGTCAATTTTCTACTGGGCAGGAGGCTAGGGCAAAGCAGTTAGCACGGTCTCCTTTAGCGATAACCTCTCTCTCGGGTACATTAGAAAAATATCTTCCAAATAACTCCCACTAATAAATATGAAAAAAAACCAAGACTTAAAATTCTTTATGATAGATGGCATGAAATGTTAGTGCCATGTTCCCTTCAAATATACTCAGGATTTGAAAGTAAACAAGTGTTTTGTGTACCATTTTTTTCTCCCAGAGTATGTCACTCCCTCTTCTCTGTAGTTACCGTGTAACTTACCTGTTCTGCACCAACAAAATTCGAAGCCATTGCAGGTCAACACAAACACGGACTTTCCAAGAGAAATACCAACTGCAACCTCTCCTCCAAACAGTGGAACGGGGTTTGCTGAAAAGGCTAGATTTGCTACGTGCTGCCCATCACAACCAGATACCTCAACAACCTTTACAAACCCTATATATATTTATCCTGCAAGGGAGCACAGGCTTTGTTGTTTGTTTACTGTAGCCTGTTTATATGGAGGAAGCCGGCAGCATTTCCCTGGTGCCACTTCCAGCGTCTGAGAAAGGTGACCTGGACACGTGCTCCCTTTCTCCCTTGTTGCCAGATTCCCATGGGAAGGAAACAGAAAACAAGAGCCAAAAGGGAGCTGCGTCTCTGGTGTTGGCAATCACAGGACCAGGTCTGCAGAATACACAGCAGACTGCTCTCACCCCCCATCTGGACAACCTAAAAATGACATTATGTGCTACAAGAACCATTTAGAAGCAGCTTTCCTTTTTTCCTACATCATATTGAAACTTAAATTTTTATATGACTTCAGAAGAGTTGTAACTGTTTAGTCACTAGGGCTGGATGCCACCCAGTCATCTGCTCAGAAAGCAGGTTACAGGCTCAGTGTTGTAGAAGTCACAGAGAAAGAAATTTCCGCATTGTACAAATCAGAACGAAATTACTCTTCACGCAGCACCATACAAAAGCAAACCGAATCTGCCATTGTGTGCTTCAGCAGCAGCACTGGGCACTCAGCTTGGGCTTTGGAAATCGTGGATCTGCTCCCTGTCCATTGGTGACCTCCAGCAAAATACCTTCTTGTCACATGCCCTATTTTTCTCATCTTTTGTGTATAATACAATCCTTGGTAAAGCATCTTTCTAATGCTTGCACTGTAAGGTATTTTAGCAGATGTCTCACTTGTCATTGTGACAGCTGATTCAGGTGAAGCACAGGAGGGCTTTACACAGTATTTTGCCTCCTCATTTCATCTCGCATAGCTCTGAAGATGGCAAGTCCTGCCTCCCCAATGTTCCCATAGGAGCTTTCTCCTCCGCAGCTGCAGCCCTTCATTAGGTTATCTGCCACACAAAAAAAAGCCCTCTGTCCATCAGCACTGATGTTCTCAGCACCCCGACGTTACCCAGACAGTACCTGTAGTCACTGGCATGCAGCAGCAGTGTGAAAGAGAGAAGGAAAAGGAATTCATTATTTGAAAAAGGGTGGAAGTTGCAAAGAGTGGGTATACATACTAAGTTTATCTGCTTTAAACCACCTTTTGGTACACCTGCTTCTCTTCAGTGACTTTTACATAGAGATTTTTTAGGTGATTTTAGGTGAACCGAATCATGCCCAAGGTATGTTTAGGCATCCACAGCAGATAATGTAAATATGTCCAAAATAGATGCTACTGTACTAAAATCATGTGGTCTTGCAGTCCATGCAGAGCTTTCACTGAAATGATTTCTGCGTGAATCTCTGGATATCATCATGCTCAATTTATAAGAAAATAGCCAGCATATCAGCAGGAATAAATCGGTGTCTCCACTAAAGTCCAAAATAGTTTCTTGCAACAAGCCATCATGCTTAAGGTCACAATGTTTTCCCCATTATCAGGGAATAGCCTCTTCTAAACTCAGTTACTCACTGCCATCTCCTGCCAGAGACCTTGCTCCCACCAGTCTGCTGGAGCTTATCCAGCTGACTACGCCTGTCGTGGGAAGAAACACTCCAGGCTCCAGCTTCAGTAGAGGAGCAGTAGTCTCTTCCACCGACTCTGCTGGATCTGGAAAGGGATGTTTCCACATGCTGTCAGCACCAACCCTTCAATGTTGTTGCTTCAGCTGGCCTTTGCTGAATGCCGGTGAGCTAGACAGAGAGCAAGCCCCCCCAGGAACACCAAATGTCAGCACCACCCATTCCCAGTAAAGGAATGCCTGACACACACGCAGTGCCAAGGGAAAGCTCTGTGATTCTGCCCCGCGATGGCTGTCTATCATAATAAACATCATCTTCTGCCCTTGCTCTGCTCTTCTTTCCAAATTAAATAGGAAGAGAATTATCTCACCCCCCCAAAAAAAAGTCTTGAAGTCTTGTTCAAACAGAAACATGGGTTCCCTGGGCTGGTTCAAACACTAGGTCTAATTAACAGAACAGAGCTAAAATAAACAGAGGAGAAGCTGTTTATTTTCTAAATAAGTCTAAATTTATTCATTACCCTAGTAAAAAAAAGTTTAGATTACAAGTGTCTGAACAGTATAAAAGTACAAAACAGGTTCCATAGATTTCTAATACATTAATACAAAGTGCATGACTACATACAGTTCATTTTGCATTACTACTGGGAATGGAAGAGGTGGGAGGGAGTAGGGGAAGCAGTTGGCGGTTGAAATCTAGCAATAAATAAATAAATACAGAAGAGATGATCCATATCAGAGCACATCCTACCACCAATACTGCAGCCTTAGGTGTACAGAATTACTGATGCTGAAAACACAAATTCAAATGAAAGCAGGTGTCTGCAAAACCAGCTAGGACTCTTGCTCAAGCCCTTATTAGACATGATCGACCTAGTTAAGCCGTATACAAGCAAGTATCCATTATATCTACAGTTCGACTTGATGATCTTAAAGGTCTTTTCCAACCTAAATGATTCTATGATTCTATTTGGTTGCAGATGAAAGCAAGGTAGGCAGCTTTGTCCTCCCTTCAGAATCTCAGAGAGTTTAGGAAAAGCAAAGTTAAGACCAATGAAAGCTCTATGCTGAAAGGCTGTGATAAGTGTCAAAGCCCTGTTTCCCCTGATGGTCTTTCTCTCCAGAGGCTGGCTTACCCAACGGGAGGAAAAAAAAAAAAAAAGAAAAAAAAAAGCTTTGAGGGTAGAGGGTCCTCTTAAAACCTGCATATCCTTCCCTACCTATATTTTCCTTTGCTAAGCATTCCCATTTCAGGAAGTGAGATTACATGGAAATCCAGTCCTAAGCCCTACCCACCACAGTATTATGCCGATGACTCTCACAAAAAAGAAAGCTTGTAGCAATCCATTGTAGAATACCCCAAAAGAGTAATAGTAAGAAAAATCCCCCCTCCCCCCAAAAACAGAAACAAACAAAAAAAAGCAGAATTCCCAACTTACACAAGTTAAACCTTCATAAAAGGAACATGAAGCAATTGGGAGCTAAAATTGTAGCACACTCGTCCAGGAAGCTGCTTCCACCCTACAGGCAAAGTGGAGTTTGATGGAGTGTCACAATGGTTTGCACACGAGTTTGGCTGGGAATCCATGTAAGAAATACTATCTTTTGATCGCGTACGCAAACAGAGCTGCCTCGATTCAGTACAGCACCACTCTAAAGAGAACTTTTCATATTTTTCACAAAAGCATTGATCTGGTGGTTGTTTAAACAAACAAACAAAAAACCAAAACCCAAGCACAGAGAAGCACTGCAGGGGAAGGGTTCCAAAACAGCAACCGTGAATCCAGACCCCAGGCTGCCATCAGATTGTGTCCCTGGACTAGAGCCTGATTTGCTTAGCGAGGGGTTTGGTTCTATGTCAGGTCCAAAACCAGCAGGAAGACTGGTCTATGGTCACATTTCAGCTGCACTGGGCCAACAGATAGCAGTTACTCAGTTTTGGCCATCACCTACACCTAACTTGGGCATCAGATGTTTTCTTGGTCCATCTCTAATCACCAGTCAGTTACTACATGAAGCCCAGGGTGTCTGCTGCTGGGTTAAAACAAAGTAGCCTCCCATTTCGCTATGTTCAACTCTTAGGTAAATCTTCCTCCTTAGCTAAGGAGGAGAGCTCTCCCACCCCTTCTGAAGAGCACTTTATGCTGGGGGCCTTCTTGGATAACTACCACTCGTAGTAGCGATGTCTGCAGTTTATCAGTCTGTGTCACATAGGAGGGATGAAATATTTGTCTTTGTTACGTCAGTAGTATAGGGTGAGATCTCCACACCTTTAAAAAATATATATTTATATAACTAGAGGTGACTTATAACATTTCTATGTATTAGTTCATCTTATTGACTCATACATGTCTAAGAATGAAATATTTTCTTGGGGATTTAAGGGAGGTTACCAACAAACTTTAAAAAAAGCCTTACAACCACTGCTTCTTTCAATACAGAAACATGAACTACATATACTTCAATATACAAAACCCCATCCTCATATTCACTTGTGAAGCGAGTGGAGGGGGGAGGGAGAAGAGGGGGAGAAGATCAGACAACCTTGCAGCAGCATTCAGCTTTGCTAAGTGTTCCATAGCATCTTAAATATTATGTACAGTCTTTCTGGAAGGATACAAACTGGCTTCAGAGTTTGTGGAATTGTAGCAGTAAAACCCAAAACAGTTCTAGGGAATAGTCTTTTGGCAGCATAGCGGGTGTCCAAAGTGAACAGTCACTTTTCTAGTATTTTTCCAGAGAATAAGAGAATCTGTATAACCTTCTGCAGCTATCCAAGGAAGTCACCACTCCTCTTGGGTGGAGATTGCTGGAGATTGTGGTCCTTCTTGTTCTGGCTTTTCAGTGGCAGACTTTTTATTGCTACAGCAAGGTTTGAAGAGATGAGTGTCTATGAGGACTTCCCCAAAACGCCCTTTGTAAATAATTCCACAGCAGACCTTTTGCCTGGAAGAAACGGCAGAGAGACAGATAGTTTGTGTGGTTAGAATATACAGAATTTACAGGAATGCAAAAAAACAGTTTGACCCAAGACACTACCTTTCTGAGCCTCCAGGCTCAGAGGATAGAAGGGAAAAGGCTGCTCAGAAAGAGAAAACAAGTCTGTGTCTAAATCCACAACACTGTTTTGAGGGGGTGGGGGGGGAGAAGAAAAAAAAAACATGTCCATACAAAACTAAGTCTCCCATTTTGCTTCCCAGAGAAGTTTCAGATACACAACCATCTGGGCTGAACTAACCTTGACTACAATGCGCTTGCAACACTATTTGAGAGAAGGCAGCAAAGTCACAACAATTTCAATAGAGCAATTAGCTAAACAAGGGATTACTGTGTCACAACAGGCAATAAAAGATAACAAGCTCATCAGCTCCCAGAAAATCTTGTGGTTTTCCTCCCACTCCAGATTTTTTTTTTTTTTAAATGACTACCATCAGAGTCAACCAAATCAAATGCTTTGTTTTGCTGGCAAGATGAGAGCACTGTTGTACTTGGTAACACATCACGTCTACAGAGCACAGTTTTAAGACAAGATAATGACAGTCAGGAATATTATCTGTTACTCCCAAAACCATAAAAATATTTTCCAGCAACTATATTAGTATTTAGGGAACTGGAGGGAGATAGGGAAAAATGTCTTAAACACATGGCATTTCTTTCCACAGACAGACAGATATTGTATAATACTCTGTGACTTAAATTATATCCTTAATACAAGTTAAGTTCATCAGTAGCAAATTCCTGAAGAAGCAGAATCAAGCACTGTCTACACACAGTGCCCGTTCTGTTGCTTTTTACCTTTTCCAATACGTGAGATCTAAAAACGAGAAAACTGGTGTTCTGCTGGACCCAGCGCTCATCTCTGTGTCAGAACCATCGTCAGACTGGTTACTGTAACAGGGCGACTGAGCCGGGGAGGCACTCGAAGTGGTGCTGTGGGCATCGGAATCTGTAGGGGAAAGAACAAATGCAAGAATCAGGACACGCATCCAATGACATATCCTCTTCCTGACTTGTAAAAGGTTGCATGCGGATTGTGAACAGAGAGACAGACTTTAATTAACAAGAAAAACCTAATAACGACAACCCATTTTTCACTTGCCCCTGCCGATTTCAATAGAGAGACTATCTGTCAGCATTTGGGAGACAGACCTCAGAACTGGAGGGGGTCCTTGTACATGAGGGACTGGAAAGAGGTTCAGGATCAGGCTTCAGTTCCTGGCTCTCAGACACAGCCTGTGCAGGCCACGCTTTAGCCAAGATCCTAGTCCTGCTCTGGAATCACTGGAAGATCCTTGAAGACGATTGGGATCTGTGCTTCAGGCCTAGTACTTTCTCTCTCACTGTAAATCTCCTTTCTTTACCCATTCAGTTAGTCTTGCAAAGCTCTTCTCATTAGTGCAATGGGTTAGTTAGTATCGAGCTTTTGCTGGATCGAGACTATGAACTATGGACTGAGTGCAGATGCACACCTTAACAGAGGGTCTTCTAGCCTACATTTCAGTTATCGTCTCTAGCACCTACAGTAACACAATTAGATTAACTATAGCATGTTGAATGAGGAGAGATAAGCTCTTTGGGTCAGGGCCTTTACTAATTCTTTGGAGAGCTTTTCCTTCAGGCCAGGTAGGATAGTTGAAAGAGAGAAAAGACCAAGTCAGCAACAGTTAAGAAGCTTGAAGGTTTGCTTTAGAGGAAAAATCCAAAGTACTGACGTATATTTAGAGCATAACTGGCAGATGGCTTTCTTGGAAAGCTATGAATCCAAACCTATTTGAAGCATCTAAGTGCTAGCGGAAAGAAGTCACAGAGACCAGCAGAGGAAGGTGTAAGGAAACTATACCAAGGAAACATGGTAGGAATTTAAAGGGGGCGGGGGGGGAAACCTAGGTTAAACAAAAAGCCTGGGTTGAAAATCTGTATGGAAGAAAAACACTGATAGCAGTATCAAGAGAACAGTGCTTCATGGAAAAAGAGAGCTCAAAATGGCCATAGCACATTACTGAGAGCAAGGGGAAACCTCATCCAACTTCAGTTTCAATGAGGGTCTTGCCCAAGAAGTTCTTTCTAGAGACACGTCATTTAAGCGTGGGACATAAGCTACAACTGCCTATGCTTTCAAGCCAGGCTCCCCACTCCCCCATCTCTGTCTCGCAGCCCACCTGGCACGCAAGCTCTTCCTCCTCATTCCACCCCCTCCCCAAGCCCTCAGAGGATGAGAGATTGTGAAAACAGGGAGCGCCCAAACGTGTGAGCGTACAATTGAATCTAGATGGTGATTCCGCCTGGCCAGTTAACAGTAAGCTATGTTAGGGGAGGCCAAAGTTTATTGCCAAAATCTCTTTGGATCCACTTACTGTGCCGCTTGAATTCCTTTTGCAGTTTGCTGATTTGATTGCTCTTTATTCTGCTTCCAGACAGAGTTTTAATTTTCTTTGGTTTCAATGTTGTTTTAAGACTGGGTCCAGCCCTGGCATCTACCACCTAGAACACAGACAATGCATGCATAATACATCTGCATCATGCCCAGATACTGCCCTAGTCAAGGTATCTGCACTGACTTAGCTGAAGGTGTTCAAAATCAATTTAGTTAAACCAAGGCAGTTCTGTGCACCAACACTCTTACGTTTCATTTAAATCTGGTTTGTAAGAGGCTGAGTCTGTAGGAAAAGGCAGCAAACTAGTTTAAAAAGCACATTCAGTTCAACTTTTGCCTTCTTCCGATTTTTGACAAATTCAGTTTAGTAGACAACAGTTGTTTAAGCCAATACAAGCTCAGTTAAGAGTGTCTGCCAAGCTTTTGGCCTGGAGTTTTGGTGGTTTTTTTTTTGTTGTTTTTTTTTTTTTTTTTTAAATCATCAATTTAACTTCTGAATAAAGCTAGTGGTAGTAATAACCATAGTTCTGGCTCCCATTACCATCAAGTCTTCCTGAATAAAGATTATAACATACACAAAGAATCCTGATCATCTTCCCAGCCCTAGGCCTGAACTGAATTAGATGTATCAAAACAGAATATACAAGTGGGAATAGCTGCAACATATTAGTCATTGTAATTATCTGACTAAATGACATTGATTTATGTATTGCTTAAGGAAGTCTCCTCGCTTGTTCAAACTATTAAAAAAAAAAAACAAACAAAAACAAAACCAACAGCAACCAATTTTGGATAGAGGCCAAATCTGAAATGCTTTTGAGTGTCATAAGAGACTTCTGGACAAAGTTACGAGCTTGTGAAAACAAGGAATTACAAGGTAAGTTAGTCTGTGACTCCATCCCGGGCTTGCATAATCACCATTTGCATATAAGCCAAACAAAGACGGGCAAGAGCCACGTAACAGGAAATACTCCAGGAACAATTTAGAGATGCTGAGGGTGGGAAGGGAGAGCATGGGGGAAATCATAGAATCATTTGGTTGGAAAAGACCTTTAAGATCATCGAGTCCAACCGTACCTGTCCACTACTAAACCATGTCCCTAAGCACCTCGTTAACCCGTCTTTTAAATACCTCCAGGGATGGGGACTCCACCACTTCCCTGGGCAGCCTGTTCCAATACTTGACAACCCTTTCTGTGAAGAAGTTTTTCCTAGTATCTAATCTTAACCTCCCCTGGCGCAACTTGAGGCCATCTCCTCTTGTCCTATCACTTGCTACTTGGGAGAAGAGACCAACACCCATCTCGCTACAACCTCCTTTCACCTAGTTGTAGAGGGCGATAAGGTCTCCCCTCAGCCTCCTCTTCTCTAGACTAAACAACCCCCATTCCCTCAGCTGCTCCTCGTAAGACTTGTTCTCCAGACCACAGCAAATCCCAAATCCTCACCAGCACCTTCCCTCTCTAGCAGGATGGACTAAGGCAGAGACAAGTTAGTTTTGGGGTGGAGAAGAAATAAATGACTAACATGATTCCAGTTTTTTTTGGATCCTGCTGGCAATTTTTTCCATCTTTTCACCAAAAGGACACAGGCATTGCAAATATCTCCTGAGCGGGCCTCATGGAGCCTGGTAAAAACAAAAGCAAAAATTTGACAACAGTCAATAAAACACACCCCCCACCTGATAACAGCAAGAAGCATAAAAATTGATGGAAAAGAAGGGTTCTCAAGTTCTGTTTTTCAGGCATTACAATTCATCTGGGGTGCTCAAACATTGCCATTTAAAGACTAGGTCTCACTTTCCGAAAGCACTCTTCCATATAGAAATAAAAGGTGTTGTAATCTGCCTCCAGAGGGACACTAAAAACAGTCCCATCACTTTCAGTTGGTTTTGTTTAAAAAACCACAACCAACCAACCGAACAAACCCCAACAGCACACAGTTCCAGTGGGTTGGTTGGTTTGATTGGAGAGGGAGGGAGGAGGAATAGTCAAAAGTACATTTGGGAACAGACCTCAAGAGACCCAACAAAAGCTTATTCAGCTCTTAACTTTCTCACAGAGCTTCAAGGATGAGTAACAAATACCACCTAATGCAAGTGTAGAATAAGGTTTCAGAACCAGCATTCACTGGAATGACAGCAATACTCGCTCCCTTTAACGAGCTTTCTTCAGAAATCATCTCTACTGTTAATCCATGCTAAAAGAAACATAAAGGGGATACACTGTAGAATTTTTCAGCTATTTAAATGGGAAGACTTTGAAGTATTTATAGATGAACGGGGCAGGCTCAGATAAGCCATTATTTGCTCAGTGTGAAGACTGCATTTTTACCTTGGCAAACACATTTCAGATAACACAAGACCAAAGGCCCTGGTACACTGCAAGCTTCTTTACTGTTGTTAACAAAAAAAAAAAGGCAAAAAAAAAAGGCAAAGGGCCTTCACACAGTCTTTCCACTGCCAAGGACAGTAGCCAAGAAATATGACAAGGAAAATTGTCAGCACCAGATTTATGTACAAAAATCCTTGGTAAATACAAAGCGCTATAAGGCTTTGGTTTTGTCCTTTCAACACTTGAGTGTTTCTAGAAAAAGTGGAGGAGAGGGAAATATTTCTAAAGATTGCAAGGATTTACACATATGAACTTAAACACTTGAGACGAGAGCAGCAATACTGTATGCATAGTTTTTAATATGATGCATGAATTTCCACTCAGGCCTAAGGTTTTGATGAGAGGTAATCCAACAAGACTGGAAAGAAAAAGCAGAAAATATCTATTGACAACAGACTTTTCCAGGGGAAATAATTTCATGGAAAACTACAGCAGAAACAGGAGAAATTCATATTGCCTCAGAAAAAAAAAATCAAAAATAACCAAAGTAAAAAATATTTACAGGCTATCACAGAAGAATTTGCTTTGCTGACAATTCAGGGACACAAATTGAAACAGAATTTCAAAGTTCTCAGGAATCGTTTCAAAAAAGCTAAAATGTCACAGCAGCTGGTACAAGAAATCACTGGTATTTACAGTTTTGCTTACCAATGCTTTCAAGTAACATTACGTGCAACATTACCTAATTGGAAAGCTCACTTTCCATCAGAATGGGTTTCCAAAGAGAAGTTTTTAGTAACATCTTGATATGCCCTATTTGAACAAAGGCAACAATAAATACCTAAAACAAGTTACTGTGCGTAAACCCTGCTGGAACTGCTAAATATTTACCCATCAAGTTTTGTTTAACATTCTTGAATCTTCAGAGACAGAGAAAACCTCCAAGGACCTGTGCTGTTTACCATCTTGTGTGGGAATTTACACCTCCAAGGAACACGTGCAAAACGCACAGTCTGAGAGGGGTCTAAATCCCTGCACTGCTGTGAGGTGGGAGAGGTGCGAGCCTGACCCTTCGCCATTATGAACCACAGCAGCTCTCCACTGGCAGCAACAGCAGGCTGACAACCAAATGGTACCGTACACAGCAGCAGAGGATCGAGCTCCCCCTGGCCTGGCCAGGAAAGTTGGGAGGAAGCTAAAGCCAGCCTTCCCCCACCACTCACATCTGCTAACCTAATCTTTCGGTCTCTCAGAGCAAGAGGGACAGCACGTCAGGTTCGTGGCCCTGAGATCAACGCCATGACTGACCACAATGTTGACTAAAGAAAGAATCTTACCCAAAACAATTCTGGAAATCCTTCTCATAACGTTTGCTGTCAGTGAAACGAGAACTGGAAGACTTAGCTCTGCAAATACAGCAGCCCTCTATACTCCGATACATCTTCGGTTTGTGAAAGCCAAACATCTTTTCCTCCTAGCTGTAGCCTGTGAAAACAAACAGGAACTGGTGTTACTTACCACTGTTAGATACTGAAAGAAAAACCTGGGCAAACCAAAAGTAAATTGTAATTCAGGATGGGAAACTGCCAGATGAGGCCATAGCTCTATCCTGCATTGCCCCAGAAGAGCAGATGCACCTAGAATACACTTTCTTATTAAAAAAAAAAATTAACAACAGCTGGAATGTTAAGCAATACCCAGCAGGACTCATGACAAGCTCATTTACTGCACAATTCTGCTCTAAGGGCACATCTACAACAGCACAACCCAGAGGTGTGAATGCAGCTGACTTGGCTAATGAAAGCCCTGTGTACATGGCAAAAGAGGCTGCAGGACAGGCTGTGTGAACCTGCCCGAGCCCCTGGTAAGTAGCTGGCAGCTGAACCCTGGGTCACTGGAACTACCCTGTCATCATCGCCAGTGTTTGTTGGAAACATCCCTGCCAAACTTTGTTGAAAGTGAGGAGTCATTTCAAATGAGCTGCAGTCATACCTCTAGGCTGTAGGGCAGACATACCTGAAAAGCCGCTCTAAAAACAGCAGGGTGCAGTCCCACCCAGCCCTCACCTCGATGGCCAAGTCTGCACTGCGGGACCCAGGAGCACTTCTTGAATCTCAGGCCTGGGTGAGCGTCCCAGCTCCGTGTCAGCACAGGCTCAGTTCTCGCCCTCCCGCCTTCCCCGCCCTGCTTTCCATGGGAAGGAAACCCAGCTAGAAAAGGGCCGGGGAGCAGGACCCTGGGGCGCATTTCAGCATGCACCTACCACACATCCCAGCCACCGCCAATGACGCCAGAGCAAAAGGTACTCCATTTATAGGGAAGTTGTTTCTTCTTAACCATCAGCTCTGCAAACTCAGCACCGGCTCAGAAAGTCAAAAGCCGTGCTGCTCTTAGAAGTCTGCCTATCCTTTTCAATACACCTAGGCTGGGATTTGCTATTGCAGCAGGTAACGTCCAGTGGATGTGTTTTCCAGGCAGAAATTTTTAAAGTTAGTTACAAGTGGATTTACTGCAGCCACCACAACAAAGACCCCTTCAACACATGATGTCCCCACCACCAAATCAGTTCTCCCCAGGCACCATTTACTCCCCAGTGCAGACTCCTCTTAGGCACAGTCTGATGCGGCATGAGAAGCTGTCAGAGCAAACAGAGCTCCCACAGCGCTTCAAAAAAACCAAACCAACAACTGAGCAAAGTCGGTGCTTTCCTGGCACTGGGCCTGGACACACAGCAAGTCCTCACAGGCCACACAGCATCTGTCTTATAACACAGGTGGGGACCGTTCCAAGATGTGCTTTTTTAAACAGACCACGGTGCAAGGTTTGCCTCAACCACCTGCTGCAGGGAGCGAGCAGCCACCTCTGCTGCTTCTTATCGCACACTAACTGCTCAGAGAGGCGACAAGCCACTGGCTGCAGGAAGCTCCACGAGAACAGGTTCCCACTGTTGAGAACTTCTGCTTTTAAAAAATTAAAATTAGATGGAGCCATGCAAATAACACAAGATTTCCCCCTCTTCCCTTAACAAAAGGCCAAGTTGTTATATTCTTGTAGAAGCTAACAGAAAACTACCTCTCCTCCCCACAAATACTACTGAAAGACCCAGTAGCTCAGGCAGGACTTTCAAGAGAACAGCATCTCCATCACTCGTGGGCAAGTCTGGTGAGCAGGAACTCCCAGTCACTTCTCAGTCCCAGGCACTGCCAAGCCCTAGCAATCCAACTTGGGTACTGATGATGTATGTGGCATAGGGATCTGTTGCCAAATCTTCCACCTGCAGGAAGGTAAGGGACATAATTCTAATATCCTCCAGAGGGACAGAGAAAATTACCCTGAAATCGTCATTCTACAGTGTCAAGACTTGCCACATCATTACAGCAATAAAATAATTTGAAAAGCCATTTCAGGTCGAAAATATGCTTCCACAAAATGACCATACCTAGCATCGTGCTTACCTTACTGACGGACAGAGATTGCACGTGAGGGAAAAAGTTCCTGTGCATTTTTGCAGGACCACAGCAAAAGCTAGTGAACCGCCCAGGCCTAGTCACAGTCCTCCACACAGAGGTAAAAATACAACCCCCCGCCCCAGAGGGGAAGATCAGAGCATGGCAGCACTGCAAAATAAACACACAAGGTTCCCAGGCTCCTGAGAACAACAGAAAAGCAAAAATTTTATCCGATATTGTTGGTTCATACGCTTACACAAAAACCATTACGGAACCCATATCCAGCTGAAAGGGTACACATTTACAGTTCAGTCTAGCATATTACAATACAAGACCACTTGGTGCCCACGGAGGCTGTGTCTCCTTGCAATTACTACTGCACAAAAATGCAGAAAGACACAAGTCAACTCTCCAAAAAGCTTGTCTTGACCAAACCCCTTGGAGAACCTGTTGACAGCAAGGGACTTGTTAAGAAAGAGATGGAGGGGATAGGTCTTTCCTTCCCTCCTGTCCCAAATCATGCTGTTTGTGACTGGCTTGAAGTGCTTGCTGTATTCCTTTCTTCTTTGTGTGCATTTACAGCACAAGGAGCTCACCTAGGGCTGGGTTCTCGCAAGGATGATTTGTGCCAATATCCAGCAAAGTCACCCCAAATGCTGCCAGGCTTCTTGGGAGACTCATTGCTCCCTCTATTAGCACAGCATTGGCCTGAAGGCCAGGAGCAGCTGTAGTAAGTAAAAGAAGGTATCCAACTAGTGACCTGCTGAATGGGTTTGTTGAGAGATGGTTAGACTCAGAAATACTCTCTGCTTCTGCTTGGCTATGTTTTCAGGGACACACAGCAAATGAACTTGAATGCACAGCCAAATTGGGTTAGTATCCCTGGACTGTCAAGACAAATAACAGAGTGTCTAGGCAAACACTTAAGAGTATGTATTTTGTTTCTTAGCATCCAATGCACTCCTTCAAGAGACAGTCTCTTGAGGACACTGTTTAACAAGCCTCTGGAGATCCAACAGTATGTTCACTTGGGAATTTCCAACTACCAAACAGCGATTTTAGATCTTGCTTGACTTCCTCAACGTTAAGTCCATGGTCTTGTGCTTTTCTTTAGAAAGTCAAAGACTAACTGCAGGCACAAAACTTAAGCAGCAAGAACACCCTGACTGCTACAGGACAAGACACAGAACTGATCCCAACAATTTGATTTACTTTCTAACCCGGTTTCTCCCAGAAATCCAGACGCTGATGATCTCTGTCACCAGCTGGTATTTATACCACAGCAGAACAAAATGCATGTTCTACAATTAATGTTCTGGCAAAGGCTGGCATCAGACACGGATATTCTGAAAATATTTTGTTTTGCATCGTTGCTGCCATTCTCACAGGAGCAGCCTTTCAACACAATCTTTCAATAGAAGGGAAACTAGTGCCATCTGTTTCCCACTTGATGAATGGTCAGCAACAGTATTACCATATATCATGCCTGAATGGGGAAGAGCTAGTAGCAAAACTACAAGTAAAACAGATTTCTCTGACAACTGCATCGAGATGCAGTTATAAATGGAAGGCGTCAGTCCAGTTACACATTTAATCCTAAACAGTTGCCATTTTACCATTATACACTAAATATTCTGTCAGCTGGAGAGCTTAATAGCTAACGTAGAAGCATTTGAGTCTAGAAGTACTTATCAGCACTGCTAAACTTAAAGCTCGCTGTCTCAGCTTCTATTCTAAACCATAATTGCGTGTCTAGTGCTGGAGTTGACACTACATTTCTATAGATGTAAGTGTACTTAGAAGTACGTATGACTAGGGCCTTTAAAAGGTTTAACTTGAAAGCTTTGAAATTTAGATCTCAAATTAGAACCAGCGAGTTAGACTGCCAGCTACCATAACGCCTGAATCTTAGCTGTGGAAGTTTAACCATGTGAAATTTGGGGCAGATAAAAAGGGTGGCAAGCAGGAATGTAGCTCCACAGAAGTTAAAAAGCATTACAAGACAATTTTGTCAAATCTAAGCATGTTACCGAAATACATGACGTCTTTTAAATCAGCAGTTGCACAGGAGTGAACGGGGCAGCTCACCAGCAAAGAATCAGAAATCCTAGTGGAGGATATTTGTCATTCTGCAGAAATGGAAATTTACCTGCACTGGTAAGGGAGCAGTATTCCCCCAGGTCAGGGGAAAAGTGGTCCTCCTCCCCGGTCTCCCTGCAAAAGGAGAATTTGCTATTCCCCCAAGTTCTGCTTTAAACAACAGCTTTAGCAACTTGAATGGACTCAGAAAAGACTGCAGGAACAAGTTCTCTCCATGCCCCTGCCCTCTCACTTTTGGAAAAGCAGCATCAAAAATAGAGACTTGTCTTGCAAAAAATTTGGAGTCAAGCAGAGAACAGTAAAGTAGGTGGGGAATAAAAAACCCCACAACCTGCTTATTACATTTGTGAAAGGCTGGTACAAAGCAGCATGCATCATACGCGTATCAAAATGGTTTCATGCTTTCGTTACCTGTCAGGACTAGAATTTGGTGCTTAGTTTTCTTCGCGAAATTTAATTTGATGATCTAAATCAAAAGTAGGTATTGCTTCAGATGCTCATTAAGTTTTCAAGTTAGGGAAGAACTTCTGAACTCTTTCAGATTTTAAAATAAGAAAAGCTAAGCCGCTTTCATTTGCCTTTCCAGATTCCTTCTGATCACCCAAGAAGAATGAAAACCTTTTACAACAGAAAGGAAGGAATTCCTAGAAGGCAGGCATGTCTCCCTTTGTAACACAATTATCAGGCCAGTCAGAAGAAACACGCTCACCTGCTTCTTGCAAAGCTGAAAGAGAAACACTCCCTAGGGTTACAGGAGAGCAGACAGATGCCAGTGCAACTACTCAATACCTCCCCCTCTTCCCCATCTCCTCATTCTGACCTTGGAGCATTCACCCTTTGTGCAACCCAAAACTGCCAGTACATTGTCAGAGAGGAGGAGAACCCCTGCAAATAATTTGATTTCCCTTTCTGTGTACAAAACAGCCTTGGCACAGCCTCCCTGAAGTTAAGCTACAGAAAAATACGATCTAGCCTACATATGTTGATGCAGCCGGTTCCTGTCAGTAAAAATCTCTCAATGCTCATCCCTACAGCATTTCATCAGAACTAAGAAACATAGCCAAAATGGTAGAATTTTTTTCTTTTAAAGGAAAAGAAACAAACGCCTTAATAGAGAGAATATACGTGCTCTGGATTCTACATCTGCAAGTGCGTACACCCAGGCACATGCACACACATGAAAAATGCTTCCAGAGCTGTCTATGGCGCCAGAAGCAGAGTTGCTTGTCTCGCTAATAAATTCTTGGGCCTGTCCCTCTGCTGAAATAAACTGCAATACCTCTACTGAAAATCAACTGCTAGACAGAGAATTGTACATCAACAGAGGAGCTGATCTATATCAGAGACTCAATGTAAACATACCTCCCCCTGAGTTTACATGCTGCAAAAAGAAACTTTGGAATAGAAGTTAAAATTGGACCCCAGAAAACCGTATTTTAACATGCCCAAAGCCCGAATGCCCCACAGAAGTAAGAGACCAAGCTAACTGGAGTCATCTGAAAATGCAACTTCAGTATTTGCAAAAACATTTTTTACACTGTCATCTGTCCTTATAGCTCAAACCAGAGTGACTAATTTCCAAAAACCATAACCGTAGAATTGTGTGTACTGTACACTCTTCTGGTCCCCTATATCCTCAGATTTTCCCTCCACTTTCCTTCCTCTCTCCACCCAAAACAACTTCACTTGGAGGAAAGCTGTATTTGGCCACTACAGCCGAGGCACATCTGAATGAAACAGCATCCTGTGGAGTTTTCACTTGATGAGCTGAGCAAAACCAGTAAAAGGTCAAAACTACATCTTGAGGAATCTTTCCTCTGCCAAAATAAGTAACTCACTCTTTTGCTGGTAGTTGTCCACAGCTAATGTGCACTCAGTGCTGCAGTGAAATCTTAGCACACCAGATGCAACTGGCAGCAACTATCAAGCACGTATCAAAAATCAAACTAGACATTTCTTTCCCATGTTTGAGCCTCCGCAGCATCCTGGCTGGGTCACAAGCTGTTCTGAGTGAAGTTTTCAGAAGCAGTCAAGTAACAAAGGAGCCTACTTACCTGATGATCTTCGGTGGGAAATAAGTACCTAACCCATTTAGACAAGTGAAAGGCTAAGCCACTTCGGTGTTCCTCTAAACTGCCATGCGGTTAGTGCTTCAGAAGGGACAGGCCAAAGCATGAAAGCAGTAATCAGTAAGATGGGGGAATCCCAAACCTGTCCCACCTGCAGACATTCCATCTTGAAAGAGGACTCCCCCGCCCAAACTCCTACTGCATGACTAACACCATGCTCAGCCTGATCAGGAGCCCTGCAAGGAAAACCTGGGATGTTCTCAAGCAAGCGCCTGAGTTCAGTCTGCGATGCTTATCTGAGTACAGTCACTGCAGCTGTTATGATGCTGTTTGCAACCACGTGCTACAGAAAAAGCATCACAGACACTTGAGACCATGAGACACTGGACAGTTTTGGCTTGGTTTGTTTTTTGGGGGTTTTTTGTTTGGTTGTTTTTTTTAAAGAGTGTAACATACCTGATGGGGACTTGAACAGAAGTAGTAGTAATTATTTGGCAGAATAGCTGAAGCGACTTCATTAAAAAGGATACATTTCCACATCCTTAAGTAATATTCTGGTCATTTCACCTGGACTTTGGACTGAGCACATTCTACAGAAATGCAAAGGCTTGAATCATGAAATGGAGTCCCGCCCATGCATTCTGCTTAACCACTCAGTTTTCAAGCCCCAGCTCACTAGCTTCTTCTTTCTGTCAAAAAGCAAGTGCTACAAGGGGTGCAAGTCTGGAGAAGCTGGTTGTCAAGTAGGACTGTGTGTGTCGCTTCATGTAGTTATGAAAGAGGTACAAAGCATCAGGTGTTAAGAATCAATGCAAAGCAGAGAGTTTGGTGACACAGAAAGAACTGTTCAACATGAGTAAGACAACAAACCGTCACAGTTTTAACTGTTATTTATTTTTAACTTGTGTGAATTTATCAGCTCTTTTAACATCTTCTACTAAGAAGTCAGTGACATTTTCATCTTAAAGGAAAGACTGCAAACGTAGGCAATTAGCTCCTCTTTGAGGATCTCCAGGCTGGGAGAGAAGCGAAAAGGAATTATTCCCAGAGGCTCTGGCACTCAGTCCCACCTATTTTCAGTGGGAGCTGGATGCTGCATGCCTATGGGTGCGTTTGGAAATCCACGACTTGTTACTTGCTGATTTTCTACCACGGACCACAGATCCCAAGAAACCTGGAATTTACCTGGGTTCAAAGGAGTTCAGTGTGCACTGGTGTCAGCAGAAAGGCCTCCAGTTCACTGTCTGCCCCTATGCTGCAGAGTTTGTGCAATCTTTTTATTTAAAAAACAGTGGTAAACTACACAGTGAATCTGGCTATGTGCAGGCTGGGGAGAAGGGGGTTTCCACAGCATACGGCTGACAGAAACAGTCTCACCTTTGGAAGCAAGCACACAGTAGTAAAGGGGTTTGCTGAAGAACCATCACCCTCCTGGCTTGCCTTGTAAAAGGGTTAAACAGATGTCAACCTACCACCATGCACCAGCGCCAAATTAAAATTCAAAATGAAAAAGAGAGCATTACAGTTAGGTTGTGCTCAAGTATGTTACTCAGCCGCCACCACAAATGTGACGCTGTTGAAGTTCTGGGCTCAATTCAGGACACTGGGCCTTCTCCTCTCCTCTCCCCACCCACGAGGGGACGGCAGCAGGGGCCCTGCCTCCAGCCCAGCCAAGCGACATGTGCTTTAGGCACGCAGCAGCAGGTTGAGGGGCAGCATCCTGCACCAGCTGCCCAGAGAACTACAGCACCGGGGAGCAGCTCCGAACTTTTTTTGCAATTGTAACGACTGCTGAATAATTTGGGTCCAAAGGACTGCCCGTCAGCAGACTGATGGGGACAAGGCTCTTTGTAGGAAGAGCCGGGGCCGTTCCCGCCAGGAGAGAGCCGCCGGGGAAGCTGGGGGAGCCCCGGGGCAGGCAGGATCCAGCCGTGCTCGCTGCGCTACGGCACGGCCGAGTAAACAACAGGTTTGGCAAGTCCTTTTAAATCCCTTTAGCTACACGCATCCGGAGATGGGTGTACGAGAGGAGACGGCAACTTTTAGCTCGTGAAAGGGAGAGCGCGGCTGGGAGCATTTCCCCGGCGCAAAACTCCAAGTTACCACAACAAAAATAAAATAATAGCGATAAAAGATGCCCGAAAAGGCAGAGTCTGGTCGCGCCGCTCCCGCAGCCCCCGGGACGGGCGCAGCGGGGAGGCCAGGAGGCGGCGGCCGCTTTCCGCCCAGCACCGCGTGGCGCGGGGGAAGCGCCGGCCCCAGGCACGGCGGGACGCCCCGCTCCCGCCCGTTACCGCCGGCGGGCTCGCTCGGAGGCTGGGGGCCGCGGCGGGCGGAGGCGCGGCAGCGCCGGGAACAAAGACCCCCCCCGGGGCGGACGACCTACTTTCGCGGGCGGCCCCGCCGGTCAGGTGGAGCCGCGGGAGCACACACGCGGGCGGCACCGGCCGCCCCCCCTCCCCGGGGCTGCCAAGCGTTCAACTTGCCGAAAGACGAATAAAATTAAAA
>VYZW01046998.1:6929-25629 GCA_013401315.1 Balaeniceps rex
GCTGTTCCTAGACCATGAGACAGAACAAGAACTGGGGCTTGAAATTTAAAGTGAGTCCCAAGTGTCAAAGAGAAGAAATGTTGAACTCTTTAAAGTTAGGGAAAATATTGCCTATTTAAGCCTGTTTATCTTCCTTTTGTAGATTAAAATTGTATGTGTGCCTTCGAGACCGGCCATTATCTTATCTGCTTTAAGCCACAGATAATAAGATTGTCTAAAAAGTACACGTACAAACTCTGCTCTGGTATTAATTCTTCTAAACTCAGAGATATGGCACATTCTTTCCAAAATAAAAGGCATATTTTTTGTGAGGCACCCACATATCTCTTGCCTTCAAGACGTATACACGTATTGCACTAACAGTCAGATATTTTGGCCCCAGTGTGCCAGGGCCAGCTCTAACAGTCTGGCCAGAATAGATAAAATTAACTTTGCCACTTTCTCCATATTCATATAGCTATGATCGAGCAAAAGATGCTCAAGTGTTTTTTGAGAAATATTTTTCCTACCATACACAAAGGTGAATTTACATCTATTTTCTGTTTGTCTTTGGAACAGAAGATTGGACATTTCTTTCTTGATCTGTATATAACACTGGGCAGTCTCAGCCATATATTATAGACTCTTTAGCTTATTCCCCTTTAAAAAATCTGAACACTTGCTGCTCATCAGCCCTGTGTGCACAGGGGAAACGATAGATTCTGTTCATAACACATATTTAGATGGAAGGGATTGTAATGTCACCTTTTCCTCTTATATGCAACTTTTCCTAATAGCTACCAGGAAGGCATGGTCTAAAATATGGGTATATCTAGGTTTATTACTGCGTAGAGCTGAAGCAGTGACTAGTTAACACTTAATTATTTTGGTGGGATGCAATTTTAATTTCATATGTGACATAAAAATTAGACCTGGAAAAGTCTCACTGAGCTATTCAGACACCCTTTTATTACAAGCAAGAAAAGAAAGGAACCAAAACAAACTACATGAAGTTTCCACAGGAAGCAAAGAACAATCCTAAAGGCAGCGAGCCTGCCAGAAGAGACTCAAAACATTCGAAACAAAATAAAGATAAAACAAAAGGCAAAAATTCGTTTAAAGACATGTGCACCAATTAATTTCTAAGAAGTCTAGCATTCTCCTGGAGCATACCAACAACTCGATTAAAAGGAATGGCAAACACAAACCCCTGCGCTGTAGGCGGCCTTAGACAAAATGAATTTGAGTACTGCTTATGTCAAAGAACATCTAAAACAAAACAAAACCCAAGCATTCATTTTTAATAATATGCTTAGAAGTGAAGCTATATGGAAAACGGAGGAGGATAATCTTAAATGTATTAGACCTAGACATGGGAAAACTATCCTGTTTCCATCTCTGCCAAACATAACTTTTCAGCTTGTGGGTGAAGACTTCACTCTCACTGTGCCTCAGTTCCCCATATTATAAGCAGATAATATTGGTTTTGACATCTGGCTTTTAAAAATATGGTCTCTGAATCATTTGGAGTAATACCCGTTGTTTATGCTGCAACTGTACAGTGCCAGAGACATTGAGGAATTGGATCATTGTAATTGCATCTATGCACTACCTAAATAAAAGCAAAATATATGTTCAAATTTCCTATGTCCAAATCTCTACTATCATTATAGACCATTCTGTTCCCTAAGGCAATGCATCAGTTTTACAGTCATCAACATATTGCATTTGAGCTATCCCTCTCAGGAGAAAACAGTGCCTCTGCGGAGTATTATACTTGCTAGCAATTTTTTTTTCAGATTTCAAATAAGATTATCAGAAGTACTATCGGCAGTTCTGCAAAAGCTTCAGCAGAGCTGGAAAAGAGTGGTTAAAAAAACTTCTTAAAACTTCTGAACCTGCTGCATTTGAAATAATGTCATCACCTGCTACAAATATACACTTGTTCTAAATAGACCGGATTTGTTTCCCACAGCTCTTCAACATATTAGCATTTCTTATGGTGCTTGCATATTTGCATAGATGATACTCCCCACCGTTTCCTAAAAGAAAGATCCCAATAGCACTTTCTGGTCCGCTAGCAAGATGCATTCTGTAATAGATACACCTACCCTGCTTTCACTTCCAGGCAGAAATCCATCTCCTCCTAAACACTGGGCTCCTTTTGGGGGTGCAATTCCTCTATCTTTCTACATTTTCTTTTCCACGCGTTCTCACTTCCAAGAACACATTAGAAAATTAGGCGGATGGGTAAGATGACAAATAGAGCAAACTCGCCTCAACACACTCACTCATGCTGGAGTTCCTCATCTCTCTCTAGCTTAATGGTTTCTAGCGTCCTTCCTTGCTGTGCAGTTTCAGCAAGGGGTTGGTGATTGCCCCGTCTTTAGCCAGTGCCATAGCCTTTTAATTCAGTCTCCTGGGGTAAAGGAGCTGACAGTCTGTCTCTCCTCAGCTCACAGATGCAAAACTGTGATCTATTCCTCTCCTGGGGATCTCTGACATCAATATACAGCAGAGCTGTTTACACTACCTTCTCTAGAAGTCCTGATTTAAAAGAAAAGCCCTATCCTCACTCAGGTCTTTGGAAGAGACATAAACACCCATCCTTCAAGAACGAGTCTGAGCTCTGAACCTGGAGCAGAGGGACATAGTCACCTGCAAGCCTGAGACACGCATCTGCGACCTGCTCTTGGCCCAGCATTGGCATCAAGTGGAGGCTGCTCCCCTTTCCCTGAGTGCGGTCATTGTATTGAAGGACCCAGATGTGTCACGCATCATATAGGCAACTCATGGCCATGATGTAAATGCTCTGTGTGATTAGGATCAGGTTGTATGATGCTGATCATGTTAATTTATGGTCTGGCTATTACACCTCTCCTTCCAGTAAATCTGTGCGTACGGTAGCTACACAGGTCTGATTCCAGGTTTTGAACTTTTCTCCAGGTGACCAGGGGCTGAAATATGAGCTTTGCATAGCATTTAGTGTCTAATTCTACAAAATGGGAATTAGGCTCCTAGAATGCTGCAAAGCTCTTGCAAATGTTGGCTTTGGCTTTTGGTTTATACAGGAGATCTATTTGCAAATGCTGGCAAGGTATTTACACGTGAATTACATTCTCCTACATGAGCTGTGCCATTTGAGTTGCCTAAGGTGTGTTGCTTTTTTTAAAATAAATCTTTTTTATTAAAATGAAGATAACTACCAAGATCATGAAATAGGAAGGGAGACTCTAAAGATGCTTAAAAGTGATCTATTGCTAATGGTATGAGGTACGTAAAATTTACAGAAGTGCTTTCACTCAGACGTGAATTATTGATACCTGCTGTGTGCAAGGTGAAAAAAACAGATGTGATAAACAATGCGACAACTGTGACAAAGCAGCATTTTATTGTTCATTATTTTATTGTTTATTATTTCCCCATTTATAAAGACGACGAATTCAGAGCAACCCCTGTCTCTGAACTTCAGTAGAAATCAATCAGAGAAATAATTAAAAGAATTCAATCCTTGCAACGTTTTCTGAAACAATCTGTAGAAAACTGAGCTGAAACTGGGTCTCTGCAACCTACATAGATCTCCATCCACTTCTTTTCTAAATTGAAAAGGTGTCCGTGGGGCATGAATCAGAGGTACGAACTGATAATTAAAATGTCGAATCCTGAATTAGGGTCAAGGCTGTATTCCTGAACATTCTGCAAAAATGTAAATAGAGACAGTTCAGGTCTTTGCCTGCATATCCACTGTCCTTTCCTCTTTAACATGAGATTAGGGGGATATCCACTGAAGGTGGACTTAGAATTTAAAATATGTTAAAGGAAGCGTATTTCCATACAGTGCTCTGAAATCGGTGGCAATAATTCCCTAGTCTATTATTAAAGCCAAGAATTTCAGAGGATTACAAAGGGTCTGGCATGTATTTAGATAAAATATTCAGTGTTCTGGAAGGGTCGAAGCTCTCGGGCTCCTCGGTGTGCACCAAGTTTTAACTACTGAGAATCAAGAAGAAACTTTCCCTGCCCTCTGAGCAGATTTTGCCTTAATTGCAAGGTCTCTGGCCTTTCAGAGCGGGTGGCCCTGGCCACCACTGGATGATCATACAGCTGTTGCTTCTGCCGTTCTTCAGTTTTATCGTCCTTGGAGAAGAAATTGTTTGCTTGACGAGCTTCAGCCTTTTTGAGTTGCATGTATAAAAATGCTTGGGTATAATATGTTCTTCTTTACTGCAGGAATTACACAGGCAAATAATCACCTGGAGCGCTAACGAGGTATTTGCATGCATAATTAGATCACTTGTATGCACAGTTTTGTATGCAGCTTGAACCTGAGCCTGACAACTCTGAAGCACCAGGTAACACCATTTTGGTTGAGATCCTGAGGGTTGGTATCAGCCTCTCTGTGTTTCTGAAGATAAGATCGGTATCTGCACATCAATCATTTTAGGGAAGATCAATAAAGACACAAAGACATACTCAAGCTAACTTCCAGCTGCATCCCTGTATCTGGTGCTTTTGTTTGATGGGGTCTGGGAGACTCCTAAATCAGGGATGTTAATTAAATCTTTGAATTCTCAGATCTGCCTGTATTCTTCTCTGACTAAGCCCAGGGGTTAAAGTGGTCATGGAACTGTCTGACTAAGACCCTTTAAAGTATAACCTTTAGTGTAATGCCCTGACATAGTCTGAACGTATGTTCTGGACACTCTTCTCTCCCACTAGCACTTCTCAGAAAAGATTTGCTCTCTGTAGGAAATCTTGCACTTTGCTGCAAAGTGAGGTTTTTCCAGTGTGCCTTTCTGGGAACTGGCCCTTTACATTTGGAAACAGCCTTTAAACAGCTGCTTTGCAAACAGCTACGGCGTCTGCTCAGTTTATTTGTTGTAGTCATTCTTTATACTTTCTTCCCATCACTTTTTCCTTCTGATTTCTTAAGAAATGGCACACGTTGGCTGAGGGAAGCGATGCAGCCTACAGGATTGAACACTAACTGGGTGAAAAGGAAATCTTGATTTTCTTCCAGGGCTTCTGTGTGTTGTGAGTCACTTCACTTCTTTATGCCTCTATTTCTAGCAGTGGAATGGATGATGTTATATCATTTTTAAAGCACTTTTGAGATATCTTGATGAAAAGTGCTCCGTAAGAATTAGGTAATATTTCTGTTTGCATCTGCAAGCACTTAACGGCGGTGTAAGATGCAAGTTAACTGTGCACTGTGTTTGGCAAAAGCTGTTCTTAGCAGTTCTCTCTCCTCTTTCATTAGGAAAACAATCAAAGCAAGTGATTAACCTCCCCTATGCCATTGATTTGATAATGTGCTCTGATGTCCTATTTTCTTACTGAGCTGAACTGTCCTAATAAGGTTTCATTTCTTTTTATATGCAAACTGTACTTATGGGTCTAAGAATTTGTATTGAACCTTTAGGGGTCTGATACAAAACATGCTGAGATTAGTAAGAAGATTCCAAAGATTTCAGTAGGTTTTTATTTCTTCTTTTTTCTCTTTCTTTTTTTTGGGGGGGGGGTGTTGGATTGATTAAATTATCTAAGTGGAGACATATTGATACTGGGAATTTTAAGATTACTTCGGAGATTTTTGTGGACAACATTTGGACTGGGAAACATCCTGCTACTTCATTTTCCATCCATTATTTGAAAACTTTTCAAGAGTATTAAGAATTTCCTCTTGTAGCTTAACAGACACTGAAATGTAGGAAAGTGGAAAAGTCTGTTTCTGTGCATAGCACAAGGTATCTATTAATAAAATTGTGTAAATAGCAGGCAATACTTCCTTTCCTTAACAAAAGTGTTCAACCAAATTTTAAATGGTTGACTTTCTTCTCAACTTTTCTCTTAATTTTAAATTTTTCTTAAAAATAATTAATCCAGTCCATGTCAACCCAAAATCCCTCCAAGTAATTCCTATACCTATGATTTTCTTGAAGATCAGTTAGAAGTGTAACTTGACTTAGTTGAACTAAATTTCCATTTTGAGTGAAAAATATATTTATTTTGTTTACCAATATTTATTAATATTTATTGGGTTTGGTCAATTTCATTCTATTTCTTAATATCCCAAAGCCACATTGGCTGAAATATATATAACCTCTACATGTGCGGGAATGGAATTTATGGATGTTTTCATGGTTTAACCCCAGCCAGCAACTAAGCACCACACAGCCACTCGCTCACTCCCCCCACCCCATGGGATGGGGAAGAGAATCAGAAAAGTGAGAAAACTCATGGGTTGAGATAAAGACAGTTTAAGCGGGAAAGCAAAAGCTGTGCGCGCAAGCGAAGCAAAACAAGGAATTCGTTCACTACTTCCCATGGGCAGGCAGGTGTTCAGCCATCTCCAGGAAAGCAGGGCTCCATCACACCTAATGGTTACTTGGGAAGACAAACGCCATCACTCGGAATGTCCCCCTGTTCCTTCTTCTTCCCCCAGTTTTATATGCTGAGCATGATGTCATATGGTATGGAATATCCCTTGGGTCAGGTGGGGTCAGCTGTCCCAGCTGTGTCCCCTCCCGACTTCTTGTGCAGCTGGTGGGGTGGGGTGAGAGGCAGAGAAGGCCTTGACTCTGCGTAAGCACGGCTCAGCAGTAAGGGAAACATCCCTGAGTTATCAACACCGCTTCCAGCACAAATCCAAAACATAACCCCGTACTAGCTACCATGGAAAAAATTAACTCTACCCCAGCCAAACCAACACAGAGAAATATACAAACACTCACTGGAATTTTATATATAAAATCAACAGTCCAACAGAACTTATAATTTATTACAAGTATGTAGGAATTTTCCATAGAGATGATATTAAAGGTGCATGTGCTCTTTATATCGGAGAGTGACAGCAAAAAGCCTGTGAGGGAGACGAAAGGGTCCCTGTGTCTGAGTGTGTTTCTTTCATATGGGTATGTTTTCAGGTTCCTAATAACAACTCACTTTAACAGCTAACCTGGACATAGACCCCTGTCTTCCAGGGGCTGGTCTATTGTAACCTAATCCTCTTCAAGGGTCCCTTTCCTCTTTTTTTCCCATTCTTCAATGAAGAAATAGGTATTAGTAATATGAGCATGCATCAGTATTTCTCAGTCATTCTCTGAGCTGGTAGCCTTCCTCTCCTAGAGAAACATCTAATTAATTCAGCCACTGCAGCCCTCTGCATCATCTTTTTTCTTGACACTGTCTGATCCCCTGGTTTCTCCAACATCTCTTCTGTGTCATGTTTTGGAATCTCCTTTCCTTTCCTTGGGTGAAGGTGTGCTCTTGTTTCTTTTATACATTTATTGTTTTCTACTGCCTTCATCAAAGCATATCTGCAGTCAAGCAAGGTTTTCATTCATGTGATCCTCTCTCTGTTTGATTCTCACAAGAATATTCAAAGTCCCTATTTTTAACATAAATGATCTTATAACAGAGAAGCTCAAGTCCAAGCTTTCTCTTAAACAATATTTTAGCTCACAGATGTTTCCAGGATGCTGCCTTTTAATTTAATGGTGTCAAAGAGGGATCAGAACTTGACTCCTAGGCCTTTTAAAGGATCCATTTAACATGTTTTAAAACATTTTTCATAATTCCTTTAGACTGTGGCTACCTTAGACTCCAAGTAAGGTTTAATATCATACTATCTTGCAAAACGTTTAAACTCATAGCATCAAATTGTGGTCTGTTATCTATCATTACCACGGTTGGTAGCAAATACAGATTTTATATCTGAGATTACATGTTCAGCTATGTTCTCTAACACAGTATTATTTCTGGGTAATAGGAATAATAATCCAGAACCAGTATGTAATTTTTTTCAACATACACAAACAAGCCTATGCCAACTGTGGACCATAGATCTAGTTTTATAAGTTCATTTAATCTTTCAATGTCAGAAACTTATTCTTCCTTTCTTCTTTCCCAGCTTTTTTCATAATACTCTTCTTATCGATGGGAATTTGACTTATTGACTTGTTTCATCTGTATTTCCTTTAGCTTTGGTTTTAGCTTACATTTCTCTCTATGCATCTGCGTATTTATTCGATTATAGTCTTGTTCTACCTGAATGTTCATCACATCCTATGTTTGCATATGAATTATATTTTGTATGTATTGTTTCTGCATGTGTGTTCAATATCATTTTTTTTTGTCCGTGAGAAAACTCTACAAAATCAAATGAACCTTGTCCCATTACGGTTTGCGTGCAAATGCTCAACGCAAAAATCATAAGATATTCACTAGTGGTTACGGGAGCGTTCTGGTCACTGGGTGTAGTTGTCTTGAAGAACAGATATGGTGTAACATCTTCTGGGAGTGCTACTGATCATCTCAAGTGCTTCATGCACGTTGCTTCTGAAATCATCATTTTTCAATATTCATGTGTGTGTCTGTGTGTGCACACTAGTTTTTCGGTACTTTCTTGCAATGGATTTGCTTTACAAATAAATGAAGCTCTGTCTAAAAACAAGGCACTGCTTTGATATATATGCTTCCACACTATATTTGATATTTCACATTGCTTGAATTTTATTTGCATTTTTGAAGATTTATCTTTGAATAATTTGCATTTATTTTGCCTGCATGTATATCTATGAGTCTGTGTTTCCCTCTAAAAATTTGTATTTGTTCTGGCTATACTATGCATTTATTGAAATAGATTTTTTTTTTTTTATTTAAATCAGAAACAGAAGACAAATGGTTTCTTACATTTGGGGATCTGATCTAAAATCTGATTTTAAATTAAGGAGTAGAGATTTCACAAAGAAAGAAGAAGAAGAAGAAGAGTTGCATAGTTTATTTAACTATCCTGAATATATTACAAATCTCAAAATTTTCTTCAGTTTTTACATTTTCATGAGAAACTGGTACTTCTAAATTTCAGACCTTTTCAAGGAGTGCAGTACTCTTTAAATGTATTGAATACACTCAGGTAACTTTATGGTCTTCATCACCTAGTTAAAGGCTACTAAATGCATCCAATCCTCTAACCCATTGACAGCAAACATGCATTTGGAATTTCAAGTCAGACTATTGTTCTTGGTGTCTATGATCAACTAGGTTAATCGGTTCTGGATGAAAGAGTTTACGATAAGAAGAGGAAGATTTTTTTAAAAGGTCAGGTTTCCCTGAGCGCTATCGCTTTACATGGTCTTGATGATTTTGCTCTTGATGCAATTCTCCTGCAGAAACTTGAGATTTTGTCAAATCTCTCCATAGCATTTGCATGCTACATTTGTGGAGTAAAAGGTCTACCTCTTGAACCACTGCTTTGAAATCCTGCAAACATTTCAGACTACTGCTTTGAGAAGTTTGTCTTTTCTGCAAAAATCTTCTGGGTAACCAAAAGCCCTTACATAATGCAGAGGCTGTCCTCAATTTGGAAAACAAAGCTGCCCTTTCTACAACTGTTAAGGAATGTACTGAGAGGCTGCAAATAGATCTACAAATAGATCTGGAGATAAAGCAACTCGGTTCTATTAGCGCTAAAGGGTTGTTGGGAACTTCTTTCATTTATTAATGAAACCACCAGCCTACAAAGTGAAGCTTTGATCGCTTGCTCCTCTGACAGACTGTATAGTTCATTTGTTTAGACTTCATTCATTTTTGTGAATTTTGCAAAATAGAAATTTCAGGTTTATGAAAAAAAAGTCATTGCCTTGATATTTACAAATGAGCTGGTATTCAGGTAGAAACAATATACTTCTTGTCGTCACGTTGGTTTCATAGATAAAATCTTAACAATTAAATATGTAATTACTCCTTCTTATGCTGCTATCCCTACAAGGAGAATTCACTTCTCGGTAAAAGCACTGGATATGTGTGCCATTCCAGGTTCTGGTATAAAATCCCCCATTAACTTTGGATAATCCTAAATCTGTAATATTTTTTTCTTCTGATAAGACTTTTGCAAAGCTAAAATCATTAGTGTCTGTTCTGTGTCTAGGTAATGGAAGAATTAGGACAACATAATACTAATAGAGGTATTAGCCTTCTTACAAAATTTCAAAGCTTTCTAGAAAATGTATTTTTACATTGGATTAAAACAGGCTCAATGTCCCTCTCTCCTGTTGGAGGGCCAATGTTTCATAAAAATAAATCAATACTTGATCCAAACTGTTTCTGCAGTGGTGGGGGGGATTCCCTGGAAAGAGGGAAAGCAGGAACTTTGGTTTCTTGCACTGTGACAAGCTTCAGACCAATTTATTATTTTGCAGAGATCTTGCTTGCGCTCTATCCAGCTTTATTATCAGGGTAATTAGGACAGATAGACTTTCAGCTGAGATAACTGTAGAGCTCCACTGAGCACTGAAATTTAGTCCTATGCCAGTTTACATCAACTTGAAGATAGGACCTTCAGGTGATGTTGTTAGTGGCAACTTATTCCCATGGTACAAGGAGTTCTGGCCATTAGCAGAACCTTTACTGCTATTGACTGGTATTATATTTCCAAAATGATATTCCTGTTACAACACTAGTTATTGTAAATCATTTGAAACAGCCATATAAATATGTCTGGAGTGGTATGGTCTGGAAACCTAATCGATATGGTGTCACATTAAACAGTAAGGAACAGAGTAGTAAAAGGAATCTCTAATTACAAGGAAAAGATAAATAATTCTGTGCAAACATGTGGAAACATGTGGTGGATGTCACATAAATAACCAATATTAGGTATAAAATGGCAGCATTTTTTCTTCCCAGTTGTCTAGAGGCTGCACTGGCCGTAGATCTGGCCTAATTTTCACCCCTCTGCTTGGCTGCCAACTTGTTAGACCTTGTAGGTTATTGCTGTTCCTTTTCTACAAGCCAATAAACTTCTTCATATTTATCAGAGGCCATTTATGAGGCTACTACCCACTTCAGCTGCCTTTCAGCAGGCATCTCACTTCAAGCTTGTTGTCTTGTACCATTTGCAGATGAGGTGGCAAGTCCTCTGAAGGTCAGTTTGTCCTACATCACCACCAACTATAGAAAGCGTCAGGTGCTCAGATTGTCATTAGTAAAGTCTAGCAGGGGGATACATCAACTGAACTCAGTTTGTATTCAGCTGCTGTGTAAATTTAGGATGGGGATAGACCTGGGGAGTGTGGAGGAGGACTGACCAGAATCACTGCCCTTCTTCTGTCCCTTCACTGGAGATTTACAACCCCACGTTATGGAATTATAGCTAAAAGGGAGCCCTGAATCCCCCTTTAGTCATAGAATAATAGAATCATTACAGTTGGAAAAGACCTTTAAGATCATCAAGTCCAACCATAAACTTAATGCTGCCAAGTCCACCCCTAAACCATGTCCCTAAGTGCCACATCTACCCGTCTTTTCAATACCTCCAGGGATGGGGACTGAACCGCTTCCCTGGGCAGCCTGTTCCAATGCTTGATAACCCCTTCAGCGAAGAAATTTTTCCTAATAACCAACCTAAATCTCCCCTGACACAACTTGAGGCAGTTTTCTCTCATTCTATCACTTGTTACTTGGGAAAAGAGACCAACACCCACCTTGCTACAACCTCCTTTCAGGCAGTTGTAGAGAATGATAAGGTCTCTCCTGAGCCTCCTTTTCTCCAAGCGAAACAACCCCAGGTCCCTCAGCCACTCCTCATAGGACTTGTGCTGTAGACCCTTCACCAGGTCATCCATGTTACACATGCCCCGACCTCCATAACTACTAATTTAGCAGTTCACATGTTTCTCCTGTTATATGATCTTTCCATTCTTCCCACCAGCCCATTAATTCCCCAGCTGTGTCATTTTCATGAAACTCCCAGCTGTTAAGCACTGTTTTGGTAGGACCTGTTTTCCTGTGGCACCAAGGAATCACAGCTGGGATCATGGTCTCCCTCCTGCCATGTGTGAGATGGAGTGAGCGATAGCCTGTAGGGGATCCAGACCCCAGAGTTTATGTAAGAACCAGTGAGGTGTGAGTTTGACCTGAATGGATTACCTCACACGCTCACTTGCTCACTCCTCTGACAGCATTGAGATCACCAGGTCTCAGCCGCCCTTCCCCACAGGGAGGTGGCCACCAGCCCAGCAAGGTCAGGCAGAAAGCCATGCTGGTCCATGCTGTTCTTCCAGTTACAACTCAGGTGTCCCTGGCCAGGTCCTTGGGCATCACCCAGCATTAATCCCCATGCACGTCCCTGATGTCCAGGATCTTGCCTCAGTTCCTGGACCTTTCCTTCCACCAGGATCTTCACCTTCTTCTTTCTGAGGTTGTTTCTTCCTTTCAGGAACACTTCTTTTTTGGCTTCTTTTTTTTTTTATTTTGGCACCACCTCTTCCTTCCAGACACCCAGTCCCCAGCTTTCCCAGTCTAAACAGCCTGTGTGCAGAAGAGCATCACATGATCAGCCTCCAAACTGGTGGATCTGTCTCATGTCTCCTTATATACTGGAGGACTCAAGAAGTGCCGCTTTTGTTTAGTCTAGGTGTTATCAAAATTTACAACTAGCCTGTACCAGGTGTAGCTAACAAGTACCAGTCTTCTGCCTGTGAGTTCAAATGCTAACTTTGGACACTGCCCGCACACACATGCATGTATATGTGTGTGTGTGTATATATATACATGTGTGTATATATATATATACATATACATATATATGTGTATATATATACACACACACACATATACACCCAAACACACCCCCCCCCAATTATTTATTGCCTGTATTCACAATTTAAGACATTTTTTCACCTATGACACCTGCCAATAGAAAAATATTAGATTTTCATATCAAAGAGGGAAAAAAGATCCCAAGAGGAACACTGGGAGTTTGCTCCTTGGAGGAAGACTGAATGGACACAGATAAATATGAAGTAAAGTAAAATGAATAGATATTTGAAATCACAAAGGTTCAGTTTTCCACCCTGGACCAAATAGTAAAGACACTATGAACAACAAATGGAACAGTTTAAATGTCTGTAAAGGAAAAAAAAAAAAAAAAAGACATGTTTTATTAGCTCATCCAGATGGCTCATGGGCTCTGGTCTGAGCCATATCATAACATTACAAACTGGACCCAGATCTGCATAGGTGCCGTGTGACCCAAGCAGCATCCTTGGGTGTTAATAAGACCATTTGCTAGTGCAGAGACAGGAATATGTGCATATTCACAGATTTGGAGCCATATGCTCAAGTTCTTTTTGTTTTGTTTTGTTTTCCCCCAAAGAGCACAATTTTTCCCTCTCTTCTACTCAGCCATTTTTACTGACATAAGTGGCTTATTCTCTGCTCTGATCTCTCCTTCCAGTTTCAGAGCCTTTCTTCTCGAGGTGTCACAGCAATGCAAAGGTTAAGTCCCCTCCCTAGGCGCAGAGGCACTAGAGATACTTGAAAGCTGTCAACTATTTCAATAGGAATCTTCTTTTCACAGTGAAGGACCCTGCATGTCAAAGCAAGCTGTTCAGCAGCTTGGATTCAGCCTACTTGATCCAGTCTGTTTACCTCTTAGGATCGCTTGCAGGGTGGGTGTTTGCTCTGCACTCAATGCTGGCCTCCGCTTAAAATGTTACCAGTCTGGTAGTGCAGGTGTGTAATTCACTTGATTGTTCCACTAAAGATAACACCAGAACGCTCAAGGTAAGTGTGATTTTGTCAGATGAAGATGCCCTGCTTCTCCACATGGCTTATTTTGATTTCCATGCCAGCCCTTTGCAACCAATTATCACTACTCCCACTAAGTGGGAGTCCAATTATTATGGAAACCACTGCACTCTCTGGCATAAAGATGACAGACTCTTTCTCATTTTACTCTCACATTCCATCCAAAGGGGTTTAGACCCTGATCCAGCACAAGAATATTCCTCAAGTTAAGTATGTGAAAAATTGTGTTCCATTTTGGGAACTCAGAGCATAAATATTTCCTTGGATAATAAACCCCAACAAGATACACACCAAAGGTGCTGCTGTTCCATTATAATACTGTCATGTGATCAGGTATTATTTCTTCAACAACAAGTAACTACTTACACAAGCAGCCTAATAAAAATAATTATGCCATTTAAATTTTGCATTTTGAATTGCTACAAAACAATCTTCCTTGAATTTTAATGATGTCATCCACCATGCTTCATTGTTATAATACTAACATCTTTACTTTCTTCGTTACAGTCTTAATATAGAATCATGGAATCATAGAATCACAGAATAGTTTGGGTTGGAAGGGACCTTTAGAGGTCATCTAGTCCAACATCCCTGCAGTGAGCAGGGACATCTTCAAATAGAATAGGTTGCTCAAAGCCCCATCCAACCTGACCTTAAATGTTTCCAAGGATAGGCTCTCTACCACCTCTCTGGGCAACCTGTTACAGTGTTTCACCACCCTTATTGTAAAAAAGATGGTGGTGGCAAGGTGGGAACCTTCCTTTCTAATACTCTACATCATTTGGTGAATCAACAGAGTTTAGCTCCTATTGTGCCATATACTTTCTTTGTTGTCTTGCGCAGGTCAGTTGAGTTTGCATTCACGCCCATATTCTGTGTCGAATTTAAGTGTCTAACATACATGTCACATGTGAGCTAGGAGATGGGTGTCGTTACTGTCAGTGGAGGCCTGAAGCTCAAGTCATTTGCCTCATGGGTCCAGAACCATTTTAGATGTCTCAAAATGTCTACCTAAGATGTTTTCATGGGTTTGGTGCATATAGCACAGGTTCAAGGGGACTAACCTTTCCTGTAACTTTTCTTTAGCAGCAACACAAAGGGTGTGATCCTCTTCCTATCTCCATGCACAGTTTATTCATATGTGCTTTTAAGGTAAAACTTCATTATTAATCATGTGTACTGACGTGGTTGCTATTAGAGTAATATAGTACGTGCTTCCCTGAGTGTCTCTTTCCATCACAGCTCTGGAGGATAAGAAATTATTAGATGGGAAGGGTGAAAGTCAAATTTCCCTTCCATTGCCTTTTGTCCTCCTCCTCCCCCCGAATATTACAGTGTCTGATTTTGTTTTCTGCAGACTGGGATTTATATCATAGAGTAAGGTCCCAGTGCTCAATGTACATAGAAGAATGAGAGTTAAGACACTTTAGAAAGAGATTTAAATTAAGCTGAGCAAAGAGTAGCCAAGAGCTTCCCAATGGTGTTTCTATAGACTGAGCAGGTAACAAGTCACAAATTCTCCCTCTCAGAAGCTTTTCTCTATATTTGAAGGAGACACTTCTGCTCACAGGGAAGCTGCAGTTCAGAGCGTTCTTCTGCAGGTAGATGCCTCTGATCTTTCCTTCAAACAATTGAACAAGATACCTGTCTCCTCTTTCAAAGCATGTAGGGGAGAAGGGAACAGAACAGCTCATGAGTTAGAGACTCTCAAAGTGAGAAAGGGGAATCTTAGACTCAGCCCCTGCTTCTGCCCATGTCTAGCCTGCTCTTGGAGACAGATGTACCTGGCAGCTGCCAGCTGTTCTGAGCAGAGACATTTTCCACCCATGAGAAAAGAAATTCTTGGCCCAGAAGGAGCCTAAAGGTTACAGTATTCTCCTTTGAGAGAAAAGAGAAATTTCTGGCTTATGTTCCAGGAAACAGCGTTTTACATGCAAGTCATGGAATAAAGAAACACATTTGAGATGTTAGCGTTACAAGAAGACTTTCAGGCTGTTGCAATTCAAAAAGCGCTTTAAAATGGGAGAGTACGCTTGCTAGGAAAAGGATGGTCTAGCTGGAAGAGCTCTAGATTATTAATTGAGAGACTTGGGTCTGTCCCTAACTCAGGACCCTTGGTAAAGGGGGATTCCATTAGTGATGGTGATATTCCTGCTTCAACTGTTCTGATGAGAAACACAAACATAAAGCCAAGCCACACTGAATCATAAATTCACATAGTCCGTTCAGTGCTCTGACTGAGAAATTGCTAGAATAGAGCACAAATAAGGCTCAATCCCCTATGCAAGCAGTCTCAGTGGCATTTCAGACTGTTTTACTCCCTAGCAATGTGTTTCCTGAACAGGAACGAGAGATGACTCAAGGCACATCCCTAGCCTCACACCAGAGCTACCTCAAACAGAATATTTAGAATATTTAGAATATTCATTCCCAGTGAGCATAGTGATTTTGTTATTGCAGTACATGGTACCCTTCCTTCTGCCTAGAAAAAGAATTCCTTGGTTGTGTTATATGCTCTGTACTGATAACAGATGGTGGTAATTTTTTCTGTAGCCTCAGTTGAATAGTCTTGTGTTTTGGAGAAGGAGTTCTGTAGTGTTATTTCTGCAAACCACAAAGTCATAGAGTTGTTTTTTTTTTTCCCAAGCTGAATGGAAGATATATTTTTTCTGCCTAGGAAATTCTACACTATTTTAACATAGAACTCAATAAACCTTTTCTGACAACTATTATGATTATTTTTTAACTTAAGCCATCATTTATTAACTGAATGTATCTGGCCAGCTTAAATGACATCCTTCTGATATTTTTACATGTGTTCTAGACTCTTTCTTAATATGTATCCTAGGAGATAATGGTAGTCTGTAAGATTTTCAAAAGTCAAATCATGTTATATATATCACATGGGAAACATTTATGGTAGATGGCATGATAGAAAATGAACCTTGTTAGAACACCACGTTAGGTAATTACAGTTTGAAATATGTACAGTATTATCCCCCATAGATGATTAACCCACTTTTAAGGGGTGATAAGTGTTATTAATTGACCTGTTCACTGAACTCTAGAAGGTGTTTGGGAACGTGCATATACCACAAATTATGATTCTGTATCATTAATCATCCAAGTCTCCTTCATGACTCAGTAAAAGTGGAAATCAAAAGGCAAAAGGCAGACGACTCATTCTTCTACAGGCCCACAAATATATTATAATAAATAAAATTGTTCAGGGCATGGTTCAAAAAGAAGTGACCTTTCTGTGTTTCCTGTCAGATTTAACCGTTTCTCCCTTCCCACCTCTGTTTTCTTCGCTGGAGCTGCAATCTCCAGAATTGCTTATGTTCCTCACCAACATCCTGTCTTTCCATTTCAGGTCTCCCCTTCCTTTAACCCTTTTCATCCTTCTCTGCATTGTGTTTTCATTTCCTTCCACCCATAGCATATGCCACAGAAAGCCGACTGGGGCGGCTGTACCTGGGGCACAGGGCTTTCCAACCAGTTTCATCTGACAGTTCTCACTGTGCAAAGCAACATGGGGAAAGGGCAGAAGAGCAGGGAGTGTACATACACATACGAGTGGATAGAGGTCTTCATCAGCTCAAGAAGCTTGGTATAGGGTGCCCATATGCTCCCCTGTGTACTGTTACTTTGTTAATGCATATCTTTCCATGTGCACTTTCAGAAACAAAGTATAACCGCTCAAATGTATAATAGATAAGGGAAAGACAGCAGACTGAAACTAATTGAGCTATTCCTCCAACAGAAATGCAACAGAAGGGGTTATTAATATTCTTCCTAGAGGCTTTGGATGTGCTCCAATATGTGATGAGAGATCTGCACCTGTATCCTTTGTGAATATTTAAGTATACCTTATTGTGGTGTCAGGACACAGACTTTTGTTCTGTTTGTTCTGCTAATGGAATTTAGCTTCATCAGGTAATGTTCAGCATGAGTTCTTCCAAAAGATGCCTGTATGGTTAAACTATGGTAAGTCAAATGATAAGTTAAAGACTTGACTGAACACTGAGTGTTGCTTATGAAATAATCATGACTTTGACATGATGGATAGACTTGATTCCCTGAATATCCAGCTGAGATTTTCAGCAGGAGTTTCATTAGACAGACATGGGTTGAGCCTGTTGTAATCCAGATGCAAATGAATTTGAAATACTGTTCTAACTTAAAACTTTTGGATCTGAATAATTTAGATTGCTTGATTGCTCCCCAAACTAACATCTTCATTCCTGTTTTGATGGCAGAGAGGAGTGGAAGTGTCATATTGTTGTACTGAGTTTAAATAACTTCAAGAAACTTTCCCATCTAATCAGGGAAAACCAAATTCATGTGTTTTGAAGACGAGCAAAACTGTATAATTGTGCCAGGGGAAAATGTGTTAGTATAAAGACTGATTCTTTTCTCCAAACATAGCACAAGGAACTGATTTGCATAGACAGGATGTAAGAAAGGGCTGGTTACTGAACCCTCTGAATTTTCACAGTATACTGAAGACATGCCAATGAGTCTAAAGTCATTAGCCTGGTTTTAGCCAATATTCTGAAGATGCAGGAACCCAAATTCAGGGACGTCTGAGGGATCTGAATCTCATATATCACTTAGAAAATTGACAGTACTTAAACTAGTCTTCTGCAGATCCTGAGTCCTTCTATTAACCTTGGCCCCAAACAGTTAAGAATTTGGAAGGTAACAGAGGTTGTACAACCCTGGAAGCTCCTCTCCCCTCCACACCCCACTGCGTATTGCCCAGTGCAAGGTTTATCTTGACTCACAAGATGTATTAGTGGGGGCAGCTATGCCTCCCACCACACCATCCTCAGCAACATTTTCACATCTTGCTATAAAAGTTATTATTAGTCATAGCTAATTTAAATATACAATTTTTGAAGCAACGCTGGTTTAAAACACGGTTTAATTTAACTGTATGTGTGTGTATATATACATATGCATGAAAGGACTTGCTTAATAAGCACCACAGTATTTTATGCATCGGTTTATAAGCTCATGGCAGAAGTCCTACCAAATGGCTATCTAGAAACATTCCACCTAGCAGGATTCCCCAAAAAGGTAAAATGGAAAGCTCATTTGGTTGTTCAAGTGGCTTTGTTGACCA
>VYZW01047001.1:0-14882 GCA_013401315.1 Balaeniceps rex
AAAGGTCTTTTCCAACCTAAACAATTCTATGATTCTAAGCTAAAGCCTCAGCCTCAGCCTACAGTTCTTGTGCTTCTTCTAAAAACAAATCTCTTTGCTTGGAGAGTTTTATTTGTGTGGGGATTTAGCCAAGAGACTTCAGTTAGCTTTTTTTGGGGGGGAGCTGTAGACTAGCAGATGAACGTTTTGTGCCACGCTTCAGCACGAGAGCTAAATGACTGACATACCTAGAAGCTGTATCTAGAGGGCTACCTTCATCTATACACACAGCAGGCAGATTTCCATATGACTGCGAAGAGCAATGGTGTGTTAGTGGACACCTCTTTCCACAGAGGTATTTTATTTGCTCCCTGAACTCTGCTTTGGAAATTCCCGAGCAAAGGTGAGAGATGCAAGACATTGCATGTACTGGAGCAATGCATTCCATTTCCAATGGCACCGCTTCTTGCAGGACGAGTTCAGACACTAAATGCTGGATCCAGATTTGCAGCAGAGAATGGGAACAAAGCAAATCTGAAATGCCTGTGTTGTTTACTCTGCTGCACAGTGTCACCTACCCTGGTCACAGTTGCTCTGAGCAAAGAATGCTTTCTATGGAGAAATCGTGGCAGCTTAGGGAAGGTAAGCAAGGACGCCGAGCGAGAGCAGGGAGCTGTAGCTTGTATTTTGGTGAACTTAATGACTAGTTTTGAGGCAAAGACTTGAAGGCCAAAGTCTGACAAGCTGTCAGGCACTGATTGCCATTTTCATAAAGGGCGCTATGCAAGTGTAAGTGATTGATAGATTGATAGATTTATTTTGCTGAGGCTCCTTTGTGGTCTCCTGGGGGGATTTCTGGCCACACCTCTCAGCCTGAAAGCACTTGCTCTGCCTGCTGTTGCTTTTTTTTTTTATTTGTGGGTAATGAAAATTTGTTATAAGCCTTCCCTTTCATCTGTACATGGCAGGCTGTCACACAGAAACAAGCCATTCTGGAACCTTGCTTCCTTCCAAATTGCTAAATATTTTTCTTCAAATTGCTTCCCTAATGGGCTAGTATAATAGGAGCAGCATGCTCTCTGCCCACGCTGAAGATGCCAAAGCATTTGTCCAGTGCACATGTGTGTTGGGCACAATAAACTCATTGCCTGGCCTGGAGACAGTGCAGCACTGCTGCTGATCTAATCTATATTGCACATTCCTTGGGCGCAATCATGCACGCAGTGGATATAGGCGTATATGCACACAGATAGCTACTTTTGCCTCCCCTAGGAAAATGTACCTCTTCAGGGAAGCAGCCAGCTATACATCCCGCTTTCCTGGGGAAGGAGCGACGATTGCATTTCATAAGGTGAGACACAATGGCAGGAGGAGGAGGAGGCTCCGAGTAAGCGATGCGAGCAGTGACAGAGCTGGGCTCACTAATGGACTGGCCTGGCCAGTTTTTTATTGACTCCAGTTGCTGCTTTTTGGAGGGGCAGGCACCAGCGGTCCCCAAGGTCAGCAGTTCCATGTGCTCTATGCTAAACTGTTGCTGACCCACTGCTTTATGAGCCTAAGTGCTTATCCAGGAACAGAAGTGAATAGGTTGTGTGTGATAAGAAAATAATTTGCCAAAACTGCAACAATAAAGAAGGCCTGATGGGATCTCTTACGGTATGAATAGCCTGGAGCAGCTGCAGATTTCTCTCTGCTTTCACAATTATTTTCATTTTTATAACAACTAAAAAGGAAGCATTGTCCACAGGCTCCTGCAGCCCGTATTTTCATACCCAAATCTAATATTTCCATATACATGTATATACATATTGCACATTGTGGATCTTTGTGAATAAAAGACAGGAACACAAAAAGAAAGAAAAAGGAAAAGCCTTCTCAGATAAGAGGCCTGTTGGCACACCAGCTTAACCCATTCCTCCTTTCTGTTTCTCTCACGACCTTCTTGCTGGATTTCTGCAAGATCCCAGAGCAGCCAGCCCAAGACAGGTGGAGTCATGTTTCCTGGGTGCTGTGCACAGGTGCCCAGTACAGATGCGCACAGGGCAGTTCTCAGTGCCATGAAGGAGCTCCGTGTCTGGGAGTAGCCATCCTCCCCCATCATCTGTGGGGCTCGGAAGGTGACTCATATGCTCCTACCCCCCCACCCCGTGGCAGTGTCTGTTGAGAAGGCTGAGTATATTTTTGCATTCTTTTCTATCTAGGTGTTCCAGAGGGGCTTCAGTCCGACAGCTGACCCTGTGCAGCCCTCCTGAGCTCACCCCGTTCCCCACCTCCCCAACCAGGCTATGGCGTTTTTATTGCCCTGGGAGCACAACCGGGTCTGATGCTCACCCCATGCTCAGTTCCCCACCCTGAACAGCCCCTGGCAGTGCGGGACCCAGTGGCAGACCCTGTGCTATGACCCTCTCAGTTGCCCACCAGTCCCCAGGTTGAGCAGCGGTTTGCCCAGAGAGGGCTCCCTGTGACCCAAAGCCCTGGAAGCTGTGCCCGGAGCTTCTTCCAACAGTTATGCCAGGGCCAAGCTCCTTGCAGAGGTGCCACACACAAGAGAGCCCAGGTCTCTGAAGCTCTCTGAGAACATCTAAAACCACCAGAGAAGGAGGGACTCCTAAAAATAAACTCTTCTTGCAGTTTTATTCTGCATAAGGAGAAGACCAGACTCCAGCCTTGGATGTCACAGCAGGGTCAGCTATGCAGAGTTCAGAAAACAGTTGTATAAAGAAAGACACAAAGAAATGACTCAGATTGTAGCCGACCGCCTTTCTGATTTCTCAAGAGGTCTCCAGTGAATCAGGCTGAATGAGCTTTTTGTTGCCTTTACTGTTTACAGGAGTAGCAGAAGTCAGAGAGAGTTCTCCTGTCTTACTGCTGACAGCTACAGTATGGCAGGGCTGTGGTGCCTTAGCATATAATGATCAATCTCATTTCAGTTCATTTTGCTAGAATTTAATTTTCACATGGCCCAGTGTGACCACATCCCACTAATTTCCCACTTGGATATTTTCTTAAAACAGAGAGACCAGTTGAAGATTCTGCAACTCCTGTTGGTGAAATAATAATAATAATTTACATTTATTAAGTGCTGCTCTTCCCAAAGGACTGCCCAAATGCTTTCCAAAATTTGTGTATGCAGGAATCCCTTCACCAAGGAAAAAAATGCAGCTGCTTCATCGGCACACAGCAGCACTAGCACAACAGCCTAGGATAGGGAATAAATCAAAGGTTTAATGTTATTACATCTTTGTGGTTTTGTTACAGTAATGCCCAGAAGTCCCAAGAGGGACCAAGGCCCCTCTTGGGCTGGGTGAAATAAGTAGTAAGGTTATTGAAAGAGAGACAGGGAACAGAAAATGGTAAAAAGCAGGCTCAAGGAAGAGTAGGAAGAAAAAGAGAGTGATAGATAAATGCACACATGATCGCATAGATTTGAAAGACATGATAAAGTCATGGGATTGGAAGGGACCTGTGATATTATCCCATACACTCTTCTGTCCTAAGGTAGGTTCAGTTCTAACTATTTAATCACTAATAAGCATTTCTGTAACTTGTTCCTAATGATCTCCACTGATGGAGATTTTACAGCCTTCTGAGGCAGCTTCTTCTTAAGCTGTACTCTTCCCTTGCCATTAACATGAACCTAAATGTTTCTTGCTATAACATAAACCTCTTACTTCTCGTCTTACGCACAACAAAATCTTTGCAGGCTGTCATCTCTTTTGGAAAAAAAGGAGACACAACCATTAGTCAGTAGACTTCCTACAGAGGTGTTATGGTGAGGTTGTTTAACACTGTTGTTATAATAGACAAGTGTCATAAAATGGGATCTACAGGAGGACATGGCATGGGGCTATCTACCTCCATGGGGGGCTGTGTGGAAAAGGTGCATGTGGAACGAATGGACAGAGGGATGGAGGCTGCCAGGTTGGGATTTGCAGTCCTGTGGGAAAAGTGAGACGTGTGGAAGAGGTGATGGACCTTGGTGTTAAGACCAGAAAAGTCCATCTCTGTGTTTGTAGATTTTTCAGGAAATGTATTTTAATAGTCCATAAGGAAACCAAAGCAACAGGTAAGCTGACTGAAGCACGAAGATAGAGCGGACAGTTGTGGCAGCAGCACTGGGGAGGACTGACAGGAGAGTGACTGCAGCAGTGAAGCACAGAGCGGGAGAAGTTGTGGTGGTCGACAGCATGGGCTTAGCTAAGCAGGGTACCTAGGAAATGCCATGTATGCACAGGCAACACTTTCTGGAGGAGAAAATAAAAATGGCCACTACAACATGGGTCTAAATGACTGAAAGGTTAATGGCTATCATCAGGCAGAGGAAGAAGCAGAGGGGTCTGGGAAAGGAAAACTAGTAGCTCTGTGCTAATGAGCTGGTGCCAGCAGGACCTCTGTGAGGAGAGTTTGCTGATGCAGGTGGAGATACAGGGCTGGAAGGAATAAAGGTATCCTGCAGATACCAATTTGTGAGCATTCAGAAAGAATATATGTATTGATTTGGAGCTCCTGTTCACAAATGTGAACAGATACAGAAAGCTAAAAATCATTTCTTCTCTCTTATTTTCTCCTGCAAGAAAAGCAGGTTTAGGTGTTAATGTCCTCTCTGTTGAGTCTCCTACACTCCCATCTTCTTTGACCTGATTTGGAGTATTGCTTGTTTGCCAGGCAGGAGGAGTCATTCTAGTTCTTCATCCACAAAACATATTAACCTCAAGCCTGACAGTGTGCAACTAGCAGTGTACAACAGAATGTGATCTTTGGAGTATTTGTCCTGAAATGAGATTTGTTAGAGGGACTAAGTAGATGCCACTGGAAATTTTCACCAGTTTTAAAATTTCATTTCCTTTCCCTTCTTTTTCCTTCCCTTCCCAGGGAATGGAGGATGCTTTGCACTTCACAGGCAGTGCTCAGGGGATCTCAGCTGAAGGGCAAAGTGCATCCCAACACCCAGACCTCCTCCTCCTCAGAGACTACCCAGGTACACATTAAAACTGAGCTTTGAACTGACCCATGTCCCATCGATGTCTTTTGCACTTCTTAAATGACAGAACTTAGCAAGGCAGATTTGAGCTTCACCTCTGCAGACCCAGATCCACTTGTTTAAGTAGAATATTTTTTTGTTTATGCTGCAGGCTAAACAACTAGGTTTACCTAGGGTCTCTTGTTAAAATGAGCCATCTGTGGCAGCTGTGGTAATTATACCCAGACTACTGTACCTTTCATGCAGAGCTCTTAGATTTGTGTTGAGACTTTGAAAACAAGAGGAACAATGGCACAAGGGGAAAGAAAATATCTCCTTAGCGTGAAAACTATCATGAGGTTCTCCCTTCTTTCATTTTCAAGTCTTGCCTGGGTTAACCACAATCCTCAAGTTGCTCGACAGTTGTTCCCTGTGACAAAGGACTACAAAACTATCTGAGGTCAAAGACCAGATGCCAGGCTGAGGCAGGTTTTGCACCTCCTCCTCATCAGTAAATGCTTTGCTTTGGTGAGCCAAGTAAACCCAGTATTTGCACTGCTCTGAAATCTGGGCTACATAAGCACAGTGTTACAAGCCTACCATCGGAGTTAGACTCTTACCCAGTTTTGATTCCCTTCACCTATTCTGGACGCTTCTCTGCTAGCTCAACTTCTGCAGTAGCTGCAGGGGGATTTGCTCCCCCTGTCCCCAAAGTCGTCAGCGCTGCTGTGAATTTAAGCGGCAGAAATTACTGCAGAGCAATGCCAGGTATTTCCTCCTCTCCAGGGGGGGCTGAGCACACTGCCCTGGGGAGGGTCAGACTTTTGAAATCAGTTGACTTTCCAGTGCTGCCAGAGAGACGGTAAGGCTTAACAGCAGACAAACTTCTGCATGGCATATGCTAATTCTCCCTACTTTCCTCTCTTTAAAAGTTCTCCAATTAAACCACACATTGTTTTCACGCAGTAGTTACTGAATAGTGAAGTATCTGAAAACCCATGATACTGGATGATGCTTTGAAGGAAATACGGAGACCTTTAAACTGCCAAGTTGTTGTAAATGCTACCAAACATAATGATTTTTATCTCTAATCTTCTTGCTAAAACATACATTTGAACAAATGAAAATAAGAAAAGAAAGATTGTGGGAATAAGCATGATGTTATCAGCTGGAACTGACAACAGCAAAAGCAACCATTGATTCTTTGAGCTTTCACATAGTATAGAGTATTTTAACATAGTGTATTTCTCTTATTTTATATTTTTCACTGTGGGTTTTCATATGCTGTAGGAACAGTTCAGTCATAAGAGTAAGTCAAGTTAGCATGGCCAGGAAAGAACAATAGGTTTGATTCACGTCTGCTGTTTGTGGCACTACCGCGGCAGAAAGTCTGCCTGAGCCCGGGGGAGGTCAGAGCGGTGCAAGGTTCACAGCCCTTGCTGACTCCCTAAATGAGTACAGCTGATCTGGAAAAATGCTGTCACCAGAGCAGAGAAGGGTGTTCTCATTCTCCTTAGCCCCTGAGCAGTTTCCAAATCACTAACGAGGCATTTGCAGTACCAGGATGTGATTTAAAGCTCCTGTCCACAGGTCCAGTCATCTAATGAGCATCTGCCCCATTTGGTTCAAGAGCAAATCAAGTCCATCACGTCTGTTGTCTAAAAAGTCATGGATAAATAGTCCAATAACAAACAGTATGAAGTAATTTCCTGCACAAACTTCCTGCACCCTGGTCTTTACCACAAGCTCAAATTTCTTGTGTGGGCTCAGATTTTACCAAAGAATTACGGTATATTGCTTTCCATGAGAAGAATTTCCCACTTAACGGATCTCAGGACTCTATTAGACCCTTGGCTAATGGAAAACCATAAACCATCCCAGAGCTTTCTAGAACTCCATGGAGAGCTGAAAGTGAAGATATTTAGCCTCTTCAAGGGCCAGGGACTGACAGAGGACTCCTTAAAGGAATGCCAAGCTAATAGAAGTTCCAAACAATTTAGTTTCAAACAATTTCCAAAGGAAGAGATGACTATTATCAACATGAATATGATTTAATGGCAGTATTAACTCTTCTTCAGTGGCGTTCCCTTCTGTTTCTCTGCTTGGTCGTATCTGCCACCAAACTCAGGGTTGTGGGCTGGGGTTTTTTTTCTGGGCTTGGGTTTTTTATGCTACCTCTTTGTGGTTAGGTCTGTTTGGCTGCTAACATCGACTGGTGCAGTTGCAAAGTTCCGAAGGTGTGCAAAGCAGCTGGACCCAGATGTGCTCTGGCCATCCCCGTTCTTGTCGTTGTCCCACACTCTATACTATAAACAGTCCAGAGTTGGCTCAGACCTATCAGACTGTTTCTGTGCCACTTGGGAACTCTCAAGTTGCTGGCTCCACACACTTCTGCGCTGGCACTGTGTCAGGGCAAACTCATATCATCTATTAACATATCTGCACCTTGTCTGCAAGTCAGAGTATAGTGGAGAAATGGGTCCTACTACTGCTACAACATCTCAGCAGGCATATCCCATGTATTTCAATTCACCATAGGCACTGCAGACTTATGCATCATTTTTCACTTTAGCATATATATGCCACTTAATGTTGGAGAGGCCCTGTCTATTGGTAACTGGTGCTTTTTTGAATGGCTGCTCGTGAGTCTTTTTTATTTTAATATTTCTTAACTCATCCCCTCCTAAAACAAACTCAGACTCATTCATTAAAATTAAGGCACTAAGATTCCATAGAGACAAACCCCAGAGAGGGCTGATAAATTACACAAATAAGCTGTATTTATAATACCTCTGATGCCTCCAAATAAGCATTTTATAGAAGAGAAGCTCCAGCAAACTGATAAATCTGTGCTCTGATACTGCAGCTAAGCCGCATTTCAATACCTGAAACCATCTGTTTGATACAAGCATACACTTAGCATAATATGAATACCTTAGCACACAGGTACCTTAGCATAGCACATCCCTTCATTTTCTCCTAACTGGCAATTATAGTCCAGGCAGAGAGGAGCGTGTGGTGGGCTGAGAAGGAGGGAGGAGGAGAAACGTATAAAGAAGATGGATTTTTTTTCCTTAATCTGTGCGAGTCTGACAGAGCATATGAAGATCTGTAAGCCACAGAGTGCCAGTGAGACAGAGACAGAGAGACAGACAAAATTATTTCCTTTGCTGGGTCTTGCAGTTTGGAGTAGTGGCTGCCTTATTCACAGGACTTTTTTTCCCCAGACGCCCACCCAAGAACCATTCAGCTACATTTATTATTCTGTCAAATACAATGTGCAATAAAGAGCCAGTCTCCCCAATGATGGGTACCTGTGTTCATAGCTCCACAGTGAAACACATAAATCACATGTGAAGGGCAATGCACATGTGCTTTTTGTTTCTTGTATCACCTTTTATTATCTTAGGACTGAAAAGTTAATAACCCAGTGGGTAATCACGCCATTATCAGTTTACATTGTAGTAAAGCCCATTCAAATGATGATTACATATGTTAATGAGTGTCGTTATAATGCACTACACAGTACATTACCTTCAATAAATATAATTGTTTATGCACTTTAATGAGGGGATATAATGCCCCCAAAACTAATGGCATGGACTGAATTGTGATTTATTGCTGGAAAACTTTGCCATTAAGAAAAGAAATCTCACAAACCCTTTCATGTTTATCTAACTTTTTTCCTTCTTTAAAAGCTGCCACTCATCTCTCCCTCCTTCTGCTTACAAGGGGAAAATAGCTGTAAGACACTTCAGCAATGTTCCTTCTCAATGCCTTCCTCCACCTGAAGAAGCAGGAGGTGGGTTCATTTAGGAGGTTTAATGAAGATCATTATGTTTACCCCTTAGTAAGGCTTAATGCGTTATCTGGCAACAAAACTGATAACACGTCAGAATTTTGGCTGCAAATCAAACAATGGGAAGTAAAAATGTTGGTTGTTAAACTACAGACTAGGAATAGAAAATAAGGTTAAAGATGACATTTTGGCCATTGGTCCTTCATCTAGCTATAGAATAGTCAGAGAATAGTTGGCTGCGTGGAGCATTCAAAGCTCTCCAGCTGGGAATGAAGAAAACTAGAGGTGAAATGCCACCTGATCTCTTCAATCTCTAGGTGCTTTCTTTTCCAGAGGAGCGAGATAAAACCTTTCTTTGTGGACTCAATAAGAAAGGACAAAGAGGCAGCGAATGCTAAACCAGGCAGCACTGTGTAACCGGCTGAGGGTGCAGTAGGCTGAGCGAGATGAGCTATCAGCAACTAAACTGCACAAGACTGGAGTTTCCTCTTTAATTTCCCTCCACTTGGTTTCCTTCCTGAATGGCACCGCTGTGACATTTCCATTACCGGTGAAAAGTGGCGTGCTTTGTACAGTAGTCTCTTCTCCTATTGAAGTCAGTGGCAAAAACTCCCATTGATTTCAACAGCAGAAGCAGTGATCTAGCTGCGGGGGCACGGTCGCTTTTGCAGAGAATTTGCATGCAGTATGTCCTAGTTTTGCTCTCTCATCAGTGTCGGAAATTTTAAAAAAAAAGTTTCCTCAAGTCTTAAAGAATAAATAAAATGCTGAAATGTAGAACAAATAAGAACAGGAATTCCTCTAAATGCTATTAAAATTCAGGTGTAACGGCAGGGAACATGAGAAAGCTGTATGTGAAGGACCGGTATGCACTAAAGTAGTTTCTTAAGGTATATTCCCAAATATGTGTACACACAGTAATTACTTGAGAAACTTTCCAAGGATCACAGTGATGTTCCAACTAGTTTGAAAGTCAGTAGTGTAAAAAAACTTTGACATTGAGATGCAATTTGTGGTAAGATCTAATTAATTTTTTTGCTCCTAAGAATAATTTATTATTTACACTTCTTATTATATATGTATTTTAGCTTCATTAGTCTGCAATGCTGGAAAAAATTATACCTTCAAGTCCTATTTATCAAATTAATGGTGCAATTTCATAGTGACACATTCCACATTCATTAAACCAAGTACAGTAAAAATGCATTTAAATTAGATTAGTGTGATGTAATAACGATTCCAGTGTACGGGGTGATATTCTAGCAGTAAAGAAACACCCGGATTGGGTTGAAAGCAACTTTGAAATAATTTTTCAAAATTGATTTTGGCACTGGTTTTAGTGAAAGAATAAGGACTAATGTCTCTCCCCCCATAACTTGCTCTGTGCAGGAGTGCAGGGTCCTGGGCGGAATCGCAGGAAATGAGTGGAAGTCACTCTCGCTCTGCAGAAGGCAGCTTTGTCAGCCCCCCAAAACATGGGAGGCGGATGTCCACCTGAATTCGCCTTTTACCAGGGCTGACCTCACAGACTGCTGCAGAAGTTGCATCTAGCCCCTCAAAATCCTGACTCTCCAGGCTGTTTTATTTCTCACAGAGGCTGACAAAGGCTCACACGTCTGTGCATGCATCTGGATGCACGTGCAGGCACGGCTGCCTGGATGTGGGACCTCTCGGAGGAACCACCCCATGCCCTTTTGCCTCCCGGATTACTGCTCTCTGGCAGCGTGTGAGCACTCTCCGGGCCAGAGGAGCTGGGTGAATATCGGTCCATTTCCATCAACTTCATCCATCCCGGGGATCCCAACTGCAGAGCAAAACAAACTCTAGGTGGGTACCAAATTCACTGTCCACGAGGGACCTATAAAATCTTAAGCCCTTCTGCCTCCCCATACCACGTACACCGCCTGCTTCAATGACCCTGCCGTGAAACAGCCAGAAACTCCCGTCACTTCGCCATCATGTCCTTTAACACCAAGTTTTAGTTTAGCGCATTCCCTGTAGTTTAACTTTCCTGGCTCGGGCTGATGAGTGAGGGTCCCCGGGAAGCAGCAGGTTGATGGAGGTTGCTGGTCAAGGAGTAAATCACCAAAAATCCATGTCCTGAAACTCTGATCGAGTCAGACTGGGGCTGCACGTCCCCTCTCTCCACATGCCGATACTCCTCTTGCAGCCTTTGCAGCCCAGCAGAGGAGTGTTTTCAGCTGGCTGACACTCAACCCCACACTGCTCCAATATCACATTAAAGAAGCAAATTAAATCAGAATAGCTCCTTAATAAAAAAAATCTTTCTTCCGAGTATCCATAGGGAGTTGTGTATTGTGAGTATCTGTCTTTCAGACTGTAAGCCTTCAGGGCAGTGACTATCTTTATTTCTGAAACACAAACAGTATTAAAACACCATTGGCACTTAGTAAATCAGCAAAACTACAATCGTTACCTAGGCCTCTCGGTGAGTCATCAACTACCTTAACACATTAACAAAAGCATGTCCTTTGCATTTTGGTGAGTGGCTTGTGAGGGGTGTGTGGTGTGATGGCAGACTAAGCGCCCCGGATTTTGGAGGATGCTATTTGCTCACTGAGGAAGCCCTGGACCATTGCAGGCATCACTGTGGAGACCTCCTCAGACACTTCTGTCGTGATGCAGAGATACGGTCCCACCGGGGGGTATAAGTTCATTCTCCATCTGGTATCTCTTGAGCTGAGGTGCAAAGAAAGGTGGGAAAGATTGATGTAAGACTACTAGGACTGCTAGTTTAGAGGATTTAATGTTAGCAGGAGTTATCGAATAGTTGCACTGTGGTGGCACAGGGTTGGGCCAGCCAGGGCTGGTACAATCCTGACATAAAAGGCAGTGCCCCGTGGTCACTTCTGAGAGGACTGAACTTGTAGGGGCTAGAGAAAAGAGCTGGAGCTGAGCTACACTGGTTTTAAATCAATGAACAGGGCAATGGCAATAGGGTAGGAAATTAAGACTCTTCTGGGTTGAGCTGGATGTACATTAATAGCAAAGTAACTGCTGCATTTTCAAAGGACTACATCAGCCCTTTATAAACCCAAATGTCACATACAGACATAGTCCTAGAGATACCCTTGCCAAAAAAAAAAAAAAAGGTTTAAAAAATTTTCCTTTAAAGATCTGCTAAAAAGGTGAGTTGAATCACTGTGCACAAGTTCATGTATTAATATAAACAATTAAGCTTGATTAAAAAGAAATCAGTTTTGCCTCTGGCCTAACTGACCTCAAATTTCTAAGTGCTGCTTTTCCAGTCCTAAGGGCCTGAGCTCTGTGTCCTTTTGACTTCAGCTTCTCACCCTGTCATCCCCAGGCATATTCTTTCTTCCATGCTTCCCTGTCGCCTTCTTCCAGTGGATATAGGTTTATTTAAACAATTAAAGCTGTATGCCCCTACAGCCTTCTCCCGAAAGCAAGGGGCAAGATACAACCAAGTCAGCCTGAGCACTCAGAGACAAGGAGAGCAAATCAAATAAAATGATTGCTAAAAAAAAATTAAAAAAAAATCAAACCTAAGCTGAAATTTGCATTTGCTCATCTATCTCAATTGAAGATTTCTGCTACCATGCACCATATGGTGCTGTGTGAGGCTATAAATACACTGCTCTCCCAGACCTGTTTCTAATGGCATTTCCCATCAGTAAACAGGTGCTCCTGGCTTCTCCTGTGCCTCTGAGCTCAGAAAACTTGAGTGGATACCTTTCTGCACCCACAGGAAGCAAATGCAACTTGTCAATGGGCGTATTTCCCTTGCATCGGAGAGAGGCTGTGTTTCCACGATGCGTGCAGGACGGTGGAGCACATCCACGTTACAATGAGCATCTGTGGCAGCTTTCTTCCTCCGTGCTTTTCCCTAACATCTTTGTGCCCATCAGCAGGGCTGATCCAGTACCCAGAGGCTCCTCCTGTGTGGATCCTTTGCCATGGCTTTGTAGCGTCGAGCACCACAGGACCTCCCTGGCAGGACTGAGTAGGTGCTTGCTCCTGCCTGCTCTTCTGCTATTCTCTGTAGGGCTAAGGAAAAGGGAGCAGCCAATGCATCCCCACAGGGCAAGGGTTTTGCCTTGGGGGGAAGCTGAGAAATCAGTCAAGAAGCATGAATGCCACCTGGAAAACCTCGAAAGGTCTTGCGAAGGTCTTGCTTAACAAGGTCTCTGGGCTTTAGCTGTTTCAGTGGCAAATTTCTGTGCCGTTCTCCTGTAGGAACCTAAGCACGGTGATGGAGCGCTAGGCCAGACTGCAGTCTGGTGCAGCCTGGGGCCTTCGCGCCCTCTCTGCATTTATTTAATGGGCTGGAGTTTGGTTAGTGCTCCCCGCGCATCGAGAAGGAGAAAAGAGAAGCGCTATCGGTAGTACCAGGGTGTACGTTATGAGGCTAATCTGAATATTGCCTTACAAAGGTACTATCAGCCCATTGCCTTAGACTGGGGACAAGACCTCAGGCTATTCACATCAGGTGACCGCATTTTCAAATCCATTGCAATGGTACAAAAGTATCCAAAAGGTCAATATATTGTTTATACCACATCAGTGATGCTAGGGGGAATAACAACCTTCAGTAAATCCTATTATTTTCACAACTATACTAATAACATGAGAAACTATAGATATAATAAAAGTTTATATCTGTAGTTGCTCTGCAGACACCTCCTCTGGTATGGTATAAATATAATATATGAGACTTGGCGGTGTAATACAGTTTTTATTTCAATTTTTTAGGGATGGCCATGCACATCCATAACTCATGAAAATAAAAAGTGTATTACACTGCCAACTGTTACATATTCCCTAGTAAAGCAAAAATGGCAAGATAAATTTTATTTTTCTCTTCTCTCCACCAACAAAGTGTCTAGCTGATATGGTCATGATGAAGTGTTAGAATAAATATTATTTATCCGAACACTTTCTATACCATAACTATGTCTGTCTTGTCTATTTGTCAGTCCTGTCTATCTGTCAAATGCTAGATAGTTTCTTTTTTTCTTGCATGTTGGCTTTGGTTTTAATTTTATGCTTCTGTACTTGCTGCTATTCTCCTTAGGAGTGAAGGAAAGAGAGATTGCCTCTTCCCATGTCCTGCTCTTGAATTTACTCAGACACATTCTCTTTGGGTCTTAAGAGCTCTAACATCTGTGTGGAACATGTGTGTTGGCTTGGTAGCATAGGCAGCACTTCTTAAAGATGTGCAAAATAGTGTAAATGAAGAAGTATCCCAGCTGCGTGTTGTGCGTAAGTGGAGCAAAAGGTGAAAAACCCTATGATTCATAGGTAGGGATGGAGAAAGAATTAGGAACTTGAGTGCAGCAGGCTAAGACTCCTATACCTGAGAGAAATGGAACAAGTATGTCACTCCCATACTATAAAAAGGGAAAAAGTGATAAAATCCTGTTTTGTAAAGATGGTATTATATTACAGTCAGCTCCTGAGTATTCACATAGCAATGAATCAGGTGGCAGATTAACTGTGCTGGGCTTGTAGGGACACCCAGTGTGGTGCTGCATGGAGTAAAAGCAGACCCAGGACCACTGGGGACTGGGTTTGGAAGACCTCCACACACGACAGTGGGGACAGGCAGGGTCCAGCCAAGCCAAGAGCTGTCTGTGTGCTGCGCTGCTGCCGTCAAAACCAAGCTGCCTCCCGCAAAGCTTGCTTAGGTAGCTCTGTCCTCTCAGCTCCGGGAAATTCAATTTGGGGTGAGGAAGGCTTATTCAATTTTTGACAAGCCAGCCCTGCATTAGAGGGCATGTAATGACTGACCGTCTGCTCCTCCGTCCATGGGGCAGTCACTAACCTCCTCAAGTCTGGAATGGGAGCAAGAAACCCTCATCCCTGGGAAAGTCCCCTCTGTGACACTGGTGCCAACCACCATTTTTCTCAGCATGTCTAATTGATTAACATAATTAAATTAAACTCAGACAAATGTTCCCGACATGTATTTAGTTTGAAGTTTGCTGCTTCTGTGCTGGATGTGAAGTAACCTGTCACTTGTAGGCTTTTCCTAAGGGTGAGGGTTGGTATCATAAAATTATTATTTCCTCTTAAAAATCTCACATCTTTGATTCCCTTTTCTTCCATTTTTCTCTTTTCTTTTCTTTTCTTTTCTTTTCTTTTCTTTTCTTTTCTTTTCTT